>OMNW01031686.1:14254-26671 GCA_900303245.1 Selene dorsalis
AGAAAGACTGGGAAAAAAAAAAAAAAAAAAAAAGGATGCCTCATTTAAGTCCAAGAGCTAATGCAACAATGTGAAACTACTCCATCACGTAGATTTCTATTAGAGAAACAGTTTGATATTCTGGGCTTTATTGCTTTCCTGTTGAAGGGTTGATGAGAAAATCCAAGCCACTCTCACTCAGTATGAAGCTAGAGCCAACAGACAGTATGCATTGCTTGGCATAGAGACGGGTGGGAGGTTTGGTTCAGGCACAAAAACAACTCAGTTAGGTTTGCCACTGCCCTGTGCCTTTGTTGTGTGGAGCCATCCATCCACCCTGACCTCCTCCTAAAGCATACTTTATTGCTCTGCTGCACAACATCACCTGACTTTCTCCCTTGGTCCTGTCATAGTGGAGTATAATGTCTCTCTTTGAATTGTGGAGTGTAGAAGTATTAAGTAGCAGAAAGTTAAAATACTTGGCTAAATGTCCTTAGTTAATTTCCACCACCGGTATAAACACATTCTGAGTCACCCTGGAAAACACTGGGTAGATAGAATAAGTAGATAACCACAGCCGTGATAGCACTTAATTAGCTGGACAGTTTCTGATAGCATGTAGAAAGCCATTTGCTGCTATTACCTAAGCTGACAATGCTGAACTTTTGTCTCTACCCCACCCCCCCGACCAGGCAGCGTTTGGAAAACAAGTCACTTCAGGTCAAGCAAAGGCAAGTGGTTCAACAAAGTGAAGCACACCTGAGTCTCTGAAGAGGAAAATAAAGGCAGAGGAGATTAGTGCATATTAGGATGAAGTCATCACAAGGTCTTGGACTTATGTGCGCCAATGGACATGGTGTCTTTCAGGGTCGTGAAGAGGATGCGATGGAGAGCACTTATAAGAAAGTTTGTCCACAGGTGACAAGACTTGATATGAACCTTCATGACAAGGTTAAGGCACAAATGTCAAGTTTTTAAACTTTCAACAACTCTAAAAGAAACACAGGACATCCAAAGAGCTCTAAAATGTCTAGTGTCCACTGAGCATTTGGACGACACCTTGGCAGGACACTGACCCAAGGAAAGCCTCAAACATGACAGGTGTGACGGATACTTTTCTCCCAAAATCAGCTTGTTCAGGTATAATTTTCAACTGGAGAAGCACTGAAGATTTACAGAGTGGATACAGCAGTTGGAGCTTGGAGTGTTGTCCTGCTGGGATTTAACTACGCCTGGAAGGAAAGAAGGGAACTGTCCAAGATGTAAGCAGAAGCAAAATTTCCTCCAACATCCAATCCAAGATGTTCTACATGACAGGATTCCCCCAAAAAGTGTTGCATCTGTCAAACATCAACGCCCTTTTGTTGAATTTTGAAAAATATAGTAAAATCATGCAGATTGCTGTACACATGCATCTATGCCCTGGGCCAAAAACGATAAGCACTAAAATGGAAAATTTTTAGCTGCATTAATCAAGCATGTCATCCTAACTAAACCAAAGTTGGGTGAACATGATACAACAAAGTAACCCCTCACTCAGTTAGAGTAGATTTTCAGCTCCAAAAACTCCTTAGTTGTCTCGTACAGAGGTCAAGAAAAATCCCGATTTCGACCGTTATACAGCCACTTCGTGAAACACGTTGTTTTGGCTGCTGCTCTCCCCTGCTTTCCCCTGATTTGCTTGCTCAGTGGAGGCCCACCTGTGCTAGTTTACCTTGCGTTGTTAAATACATACTGGTTGGCTTTACAAATAAGGCCAGCTACGAGATGCGCCCGTACGTGTTGGCCCCCGTGTCTGACCTCCATTTTTAATCCTCTCTGGAGAAGGTAAATCAGTTGTGGTTTTTTGGGCAGATCCCTTGCAGTTTGGGCATTCGTCCTAATTGGAAGGTAAAACTTGACGTCAGGTTTTGTGCAAATCTCGCGGAGATCTCGTTACCAAGCGTCCAGAGAGACTGAACACCATATGAAATCTTGTTGGTGGATTACAGCAGGACCCCTACCTTATAGCTCATGTACTCTGCAGCGGTTCAGCATGGAGATATGACATTATAACATTGTAAAGATGTTCTAAAATATGGAAAAGCATAATATGTCTCCTTTAAGAGTACTTCATGGGTCAATCCTCCAAGTTCTTAGACTACAGAATTAAAGGGAAAGTGGTACTTGAAAGTTAGCTGAGACACTTCCAGCTCTCATGGTCCAAGTGGCTGGCCTGGCTCTGTCCAGATGATCACGCTGCATAAATCACCACCCATGAAAGAGAAGATGTGACAAACTGCAGGGAACAAACAATCCACAACCAATAGGTGAGGAGCTTCTGCAGAGAAGAACTCATGAGGCAGAGATCCAAGGCTGGCAGAAGTCGATGCTTTTCTCTCCAGCCAGTCTTCAAGTAGCAGCCAGACAGCTTTCTGATCAAGCTTGAAAAGTGACCAAGTGAACATGCAGATCTTGCCTTGTGAGCTCTGTTTTCTCCCAACTCCAATATACATCTAGAAATGTGTGGTATTTTATTGTAAATGAGTTGTGGTAGCCCAAGCTATCGTTAGCCTAAAGAAACTGTGATGAGGCAAAGGTTTTGGGAAAATGAAATTGGCATTCAGACTTTATCTCATCCGTTATGAGCATTAAGTCATGAACATTCAATATTAAGGCAGTGCTGGTAGGCATCCTGCTGTAGTATGATTACACTAAGCCAAATGTCATCTTGAAATAGAACATTCAGCCATTAGTTCTTTGTGGTGCATTACCTACATGTTCCGTATGACACCAAGAATAATAGGACAATCTGGGTTTAACACCCCCATCCTACTCCTTTTTCCCCTATCAGTTAAAATCGACATGCAAATTTAAAGGAAGGTTAAATTTAATACAAAGCTTTAAAGAGCACTGCCATCATCTTATTTTGCCGAGATTATCTGTCACGGTGGATTTACGGCTTGATTTGTCTTTAAGCTGATGAAAAACAAGGGGAATCAGAATGATGGTTAATTTTAACTCATAAATGAATTCAGCCACAGGGATTTCAGTGGCGCAATTGTCACAGTGACAGGTAAATTCAAAATGATTGCATTCATTTATTTACAGATGTGGAGTGCGGGAGAATTACTCCCTCTGTGATTCGAATTAAAATCACTCATGTGAATTGTAGGTTCAAAAGGGGCATGAGGATGTCATTGCTGGTGTATACAATTACAGGTGCCTGACACAGTTTTGTTTTATCAACCTTAACTTGCAGCTGTATCCGTAGTTTTTCACATAGTCATTTCTGTGGTAGGTTTAGCACCCTCTTAGCACCATGTTAACAACAGCTGCAGTGAGGTAACCTTGCCAAGGAGAGGGAGAAGGTGACGATGCTAGGGTTGGGTGCTACAACATGTTGGTTCGACTTTTGACAAATCGCAGCATATTTCTAACATATGGCTGTATGAACAACAAGCAGCACAGTTTTTTATGCAATGTTTAGCATGTGCATGAGCTGGTTGAAGAACAATACCATGTGCATTTCGCATTAAATAGAAGAAACGTGGCATTTATATCCATTTGTATAGCATGTGTGCTACATGAATTTCAAAATGTGTTCTGCAATGAGGGTAAAAAAAAAAAAAAAAGCTCAAAAAAACATATGCAAATAGACAAACATGCTGTGAATTCAGAAAACATCTTCAAATGTAAAACAAACGACAAAATTGTTTTGCAGTTGCAGAAGCACTCTCACATTCACAGTCCTAAATGAACACCTTCCTTTTCTGGGTCTGTTTTTTTTTTTTTGCACATGTGCATGTCTTCACAAACATGTTTTGCATACATATGTTACATGTGACTTTGCTTAGTCATGTGTGTGTGTGCGTGTGTGTGTATGTATGTGTGTGTAGTGACAGATGGTCCGTTTAATAACCTTGCAAGCATGGTTGCCTGTGGGGTTGGCATGCTCAAGATGCAGGGAATGACCTTGTTTTTATGACCACACACAGAGCAACCTGTTACAACTGGGAGTGTGTGTGTGTGTGTGTGTGTGTGTGGTAGCATTACCACTGGACACCACTTGAACGCTTGGATACATAAGGTGTAGTTCATGCTAAATGTCCTCGAAAGAGCGGTTAACAAAATTAAAAGGCAATTAGAAAATGTGCATATTTTGGGAAATGTACTAACTTGCTGAGCACTGATTCTACTATCCATCCAGACTACAGCTAACAGCTGGTTATTAGCATTAATACTAGGAAAACATAGGAAACACATGCTAGCTAGCCAGAAAAAAAGTTACATCTAGCTTTATAACGAATATCAATTTTTTGATACTGGCTTTCATGTAGATTAAATAAACAAATATAAAATGGTAGTTGGTGAGCTGCAGAGGTGCTCTAATTTGAATGTTGTTCATTTCAGACACAGGCAACTAAGTTAACTTTTCTCCAGTCACCTGTCATAGAGACATAAGAGTGATACATCTGTCAGTAAGAAACCAAACAAAATTTTTCATAATGCTTATCTATACCTTCAAGGTGGATGATATGTATCACACAAACAGATGCAAAACAACTAGTGTGACCTTCTCTCGTGTCTGTGTCATTGAAATATTAAACTAAGAAGGCACATCAAATGACAAAAATGAAATAAATTGAATCTATCAAACCTTAACCCACAAAAAACAAACAGAACTAATAACGTTGCATCAAAATTTACCTGAGGGATAATTTTGATCGAATTGTGCTGGGATCTAAAGTTGACACTTGTGAGTACAAATCACACTCAATTTGTTGTTTTGTCAGCTGTCAGGGAAGGAGGCCTCGCTGCAACCTAGTATGACACACAGTTGAAGGGGAATGAAATCAGTTTCCTGTAATAAAGCATTGTGAAGAATGAGACAGAGCATCAGAATTACAGTAAAAGAGATCAATCACATCTCACGTTCAGAATACACAATCATCCATCTCTGCAAACCTATGAAAAAAAAAAGTGTTTCATTAAAATAAATCCTTTCAGGATTTTCCTCCATCTGTCTGTGTTTGCAGATTTACACTTCTCTGTTTTTCATTTATTTCCCAAATATTTGTCTGCCCTACCTTAACTGCCCTGTTCCTGTGTGGTGTGACTGTGCTATGACAAACCAGAGAGCGACTGTGTGTGGGACTGTTCCTGTGCACGCATCCAGGTGTGGGTGCAAATGACCGTGAAGAGGTGTGTGTGTGTGTCTGTGTTTGAGTGTGGCTTGCATGCTTGCGTGTTCCCGGGAGCATGTGTGCTTGATGTATCTGTGTAACTTTTGTGTCATGATGTGAAGGGCTAATCAGAGCACGGAAGATCCTGTAGTGGCAATAATAGGTGCTCAAAACAGGATGCTAGAGTACAGTAATGACCTTTCTCTCTTTTTCCTCCATCTTGATTTCATCGTGTGTGAGTGAAATCAAGAGGATAATGATTCCTTCTGCCCTCTTTGCTCTCCTTCACTTTCTGTGGATGATCCTTTCTGATCCATTGCTATTTTCTTTCCATTTTCTTATCGAATGTACTTGAACTGTTCTCTCTCCTTGCCTCTCTTGGGGTATTTTGGAGTATTAGTCAGGCATTGAGCTGTTATTCCTTTCATGGCATTCAGGAGGAGAACATTAAAAAAAGAGATGATGTGGAGAGGAGAGACATGAGACAATGAATCACCTGTGGAGGATGTGAGAGCAGAAAGAAATCTAGGAGGGAGATTAAAAGAAAACAAGAAATGCATGAGTAGCCACAGATTACATAAGCATTCAAAGATGGACTTCTGTCTTTTCAAATTCAATCTGTTCAATATGTGCATTGTAATCATAATGTGGTTTCCAGATCTAGTGCTTATTTGTTTGTGCTCTAAACATTTGTTTGACTATTCTCCTGGAGAAAAATAATAAGAATTTGTCTTCTTCATCTACCACAGCAGTGCCCACTAGACGTGCTCCACTAATGCCATATTGGTGCACTGCTTATACATAGCTATATTTGAAACACTATGAATGACACAAGTTCTCTCTTCTCTTCTCTTCTCTTCTCTTCTCTTCTCTTCTCTTCTCTTCTCTTCTCTTCTCTTCTCTTCTCTTCTCTTCTCCTCGGGCATAATTAGCCTACTACCAGTTAAGACTGTGATTACCTCTAAATATTGATAGGTACATTACAGCTGTGTAATTAGCTCACTGGACTCATCCGTTTCCATTGCCAGATCAATCTGCCTTCAAGCTGTTGCACTGACACACAGGCACGTGGACACGCAGGCAAACACACTCTTCATCAGACCGGATTTGTGGGATCTTGAGGTAAATCCACTTTCTGGAATTAACGGCAAATGAGCTGAATGGGAGTTCTTGTTAATTTAGGAACACGTTTTCATACATTACTGTTAAACTAAAGAGCTGTGGCCATATTTTGACCTGTCTGAGCCACTGCTACAACTACAGTAAAGTAGTTCCACTGCATTTATCTGCAAAAAAAACAAAAAAAACACAGACTGCAGGACAGAAGTCATAATATGGCAGCAATATAAACTGGTAAGCAATTAGCAAACACTGGCCAAACTGGATTAAACTGTGTGTCTTTTTTATGGGACCTGTTTTTTTGTTGTTGTTTTTTTTACACAAAACAAATGGTTTTCATCTTATAATGGGATTTGTTGGCAATAAAAATGATACAGAATTACATCCCGACATTTGACACACCTCTTGGGACCTACACTTGACTCAATCTGCTCTTGATTTGTGTTTTATTCTGTCAACAATTTAACTTCCATTACGCAAGCACTTAAAAATACCTTCAGGATGAACAAAGAACAAAGAAAGAAAGATACTATTGTTTTGTTGTGCTGCTGCAGCTTCCGAGGGCATGTATCTCCTGCTAGTTGGTGTTAATCTCGCCTTCATAAAACGTGTTAATGCTCAGTGTTAATCAGGGCTTCTACTGAATGTGTCTGTGCGAACAACAGGCAGCTAAATGTCAACTGTTACCGGATTATCTGCTGCCTGGAACCTCGTGATAATGATATATGGAGTATGTGTTTCTGTGTGGGTGCTTTTTAAACCACGCATGCGCATGTGCGATTGCAAGTGTGCATGTGGTGATTAAGACAGGCTATTTCTATTTTCCTGGCTCCCTGAATGATTTCCCTTTGAGTGTAAACCTTTTATTCTGCCGCTTTATTAAATCAGACGGAGACAGAGAGAAATCATGACAGAGGAGGAAAGGGAGTGTGAAAGGAAGATAGATACCAAGCCAGAGAAAAAGAAACATAGAGAAAGAACGACAGAAAGCAAGAAGGAGAAAAAGACAGAGAGACATGGTGGAAGAGAGTGAGAGTTTCGGAGGGGGTGCATAATCCCTGTAGTTTTTGTTGTTGTTCCTGTCTGCAGGGTGGCAGAATTTGAACGCTACATAAAAGCCTGGCTTGGTCTCAGTTATCCCAACTCACACAGCAGCCTTCGCCATAAGTGCTTCATCTGTTGTTCTGTCAACCTGGCAACAAAACCAAAAGAAACGCATGAAATGAGAAGCAACTACACAAAATGATCAAACACACAGAACAACTGGATAACCATAACAGTTACAACCTGTTTCCGAACTCTCGCCTTTTGTAAAGCTCATCAAATAAGAGATAGTAGATACACACCAACATGCATACTAATAATCAGTGTGTCTCATTAAGTCAGGTTATTAGACCTCTGAGTTAATTGAGTAATTCTGCTAGATAATAAGGGTCACCTTAATTTTTCTCTTCCGACAGCATCCTTTTTAACCCCCCCTTGATTTTTGGCTTCTTCTTTTCTCAACCTGGGTTTTGTTTTCGTTCTGTTTTTCCACTTCTTTTTTATGATGTCTCATTGTCCTTCACCTCTGATCCTATGTTCTTCATTCCAGTCTCATTATCATCCTCTTTTTCTACTCAACCATGCGCCAAGCTGTCATCTAACACCAATTCCTTTACATTCTACAGACTCCTACAAAGTTTTTGCCATCCAAGCCAATCAGTCTCTCAATTGCAATATCAGTCTCAAAATTGCATCTTTATTTCTTACTCAATCCGAAGTCGCAAGAAACCTGGGTGTCATGTTCGTTCTCTAACCATGTTACATCTGTCTCCTGGCTGTACAGCTTTAGGCCTTACCTGACTCAGTACACCACCCCATGACCCTCACGGTCAAGGCCATGGTTATCCCTCACCTTGACTACTTCAGTGCCGTTTTGGTGGAACTTTCAAGTGAAACCTTTGCAGATGCTCCACAATGCAGCAGCACATCTGGTCTTTGATCAGTCCAAATGGCCAAGTCACTCTGCTACTCATCAACCTACCCTGGCCACCCGAATGAAATTCCAGTCATTAATGCTTGCCCTCAGAGCAGCTTCTAGGTCTGCGTACATCTTCCACTCAATCATACAGGCTTATGCTCCTTCTCGGCCCCCGTGTTCTTCCAAGGAAAAGTAGCCTGGCAACAGGGAAATCACAGTCCAGACAGTTCTTGTCTTTTGTACCTGATGGTGAAACAAGTTAGTAAATGTTATCAGAACAGGGCAGTCCCACTTCAAGAATCTCTTGAAAACTCATGCCCTTTGAGAGTACCACCTCTCCTTTAACAACCTAACGTACCTAACACTTACTACACATCTTGATCTCCTTGCACCCTCATTACTTGATGTAATGCTTAGTACTTTCACAAAGGCTTCCTACTGCAATGAAGCTTTAGCGGGGTCCCTGCATATAAAAGTCCCGTTGGATAAAAGCAGCAGCCAAATTAGTGAATGTAAAATGCAATTTTACATTCCTCATGCCTTGCCATCTTTCACTTTTTTATATTTCTTGGTGTGATGGTATTGAGCCAAGGCAAAGATAAGTGTATAATGCAGAGGCCTTGTCACATACAATTGCATCATATGCCATTTATATCATACACTGGATGAATCATATTGTACAGAAAGAAAGGCAAATCAAGCCCCAGCTGATTTTATGTGCCAATCCAGGGAGCAAATGTGACAAAACTGCTGTGTTGGCACTCAACATTGCTGGAAAACTGAGCAGCAGAATATCCCGATTTGTTGATACATGTCTGTTATAGTTTGGCTGATTCCTTGTCTCTTTCCGTGTGTTTACCTGACGTTGTCCCATCCCTTGTGTGCTTTGTTTGTCCCCAGTAAGTCTATTCACCATTTCTGTGTGTTTATCCTGCTGGGCCTGGCCATCCGGTACCTGCTCCCGCCAATCCACCTCAGTCCAGCTCAGTCCTTGCCGGTAATTCAAATTTGGATCGCTATTTCCTCCACCATCTGCCTGGCCTGCTCTGCCAGTCCAGACACAATCCAGCCTCCAGCCTTCGCCACCCCACAAGTCTTCAAGAAAGCTGCCTTTAAATGCCTAACTGCCTGCTTGTCTGTGTTTTGCTTTTTGGGTCCAAAACTGAACTATCACAAAAACCATCACCTCATATTGTGCATCAAAGAAGATGATTACCCTTCCCATCAAACTTATCCTAACTCTCGTAGAGGACGTCAAGAACTACACAGTACTAGGATAGTTACATCACCAAAACTCCAACATTATTTTTTTTCCAAAGAGTAAGTGATTGATATTTAACCTCAGTGAAGGTCACAAAATAATGTCAAAGCCCTTTTCACCTCCAGAGATATTTCTAGAAATTGTTTTTTAGAAAGTTTAATTGTGTTTAGCCCTTGTCGGCATCACTTGCCTGTGCATTCCATAACACTTACAAATCATGGCGAGAGAACGTTATAGTCAAGGTTTGCATATAGGCAGAGGTTTAATAAAAAATCATGGTGTAAGAAGTATTCGACAAGGTTTGGTGATCAGCTGATAGAGACTTGACATCATATCTGCTATATGTGCCCCCTTCAGTAAAAGGGTTTGCCTGTCCTTGAAACTTGCAACACGCTGGGGCAGCCACTGGAAAACTGCAAATCAACCTCTGAACAAATAAACAGCTGAAGCAGGCAGAAAAAAACAATTAAATGAATTGCTTGGATATAGGCATGTTGACTGTGTTTTAATATGTCTTGGAGGAAAGCTATACCATTTTTAGACTACTGTAGGTGTAACGTTTTCCCAGGACTCTGAGACATTTTACTTGTGAGGGGAGGGTGAGAGGAAAATGAAGGAGTCAAGGTCTGAGTCTTCACAGTGGTTTGAAGAAAATGCTGAGGAGCGCAGGTATGGTTACATACACCACATGGCCCTGCAGAAGCAGACAGAAGGGGGGTCTACTGGAGCTGATGGGTGCTGTTCTGAGGTCCTCCCCTGGCAAGTTCCGACAATCCAAAGTGCCCTTTCAGAAATTACACAGCATGACTTATGAATGGCATTGGGTGTTAGAACGTCTGTCTTTACATTATAGAGCACGCACGCACGCACGCACGCACACACACACACACACACACACACATACAGGCCTATCAATCAAGCTTTCACCCATTTCTCTCTTCTCCATTTATCTACACTGGCGACAAATTTCACATTTTCTCAAAAAAGGTTCCAACTTTTTCCACACCATTAAAGCACAAAGCCTCAAATTCACAAATTCCAGGTGCTGCTGTATCTGACAAATCAGCCTTCTTCTTGTATTCGGCAAATCAATCGGCTCGTGGATGTTGAACTTTAAATGTCATTGCTGAATCTGAGGGATGCACAACCCACCTCGTCCCCGATCACCACCACGATAAGGTCTTATTATTATCCCATGGGAGTCACCCAAGAGATTCCATCACTTTCACAGCAGCTTCAGCACCACCAGTGTCTCAAGTCTACTGGGTCATTCTAATTCTTTCTTGCTTCACAAAATTCATTGGCAAGGATTTTAATAAGATTTTAAGAAGAGTTTAATCGCGATCATAAATCATAGTAAATATTGTCTTCAATTGATGTCTGCTACGTGAAATATCTTTTGCATATCCAAGATGCAGGATTAAGACGTAAGCCTATTCAAGTGGCACTAAGTGTACCTTCTCTTTAAACTCACAGATTATTAATAAATCAGTGAAAGCTGTTTAAGAATGCTGCACAGTGGCTGCTGGTGTTTCTACCACTTTTTTTTCCTCAACAGATATCAGCTCATAAAAATGCTTCAGTTTATGAAAGAGCCTTATCTCTACCAGCTACACAGTCATTATCAAATCTGAGTACAAACCTGTATTGCAAAGATTTCAGAAAACACTCTGCAAAGAGTCACAATTTCCATACTTTCACAAACAGATGTTATGCATTCAAATAGGCCTGGTAATAAAGTGTGAAGATCTCAGTGAAGATAGAAACAATGCACTGGATGCATGATACTGCTGTTTACTCTGAACAACACTGTTGTTTATCTGATCCATAAAGATGACAAAAAAGAGACTAATGTGGGCACTTTTGCTGCCTGTGCAGTGTGTGCGTGTGTTCCTGCTGTTGTACTAGCTTCATATTGCCTGTGCAGAGTGTGCAGAGATCACAGTTCTCTGGTGCTTTTTAGGCCAGAGATGCACCAACTGATCTCAGTAATCGTAATATAAGTACAACATACTCGGAAGAATATTTTCTGTCTCCCTCTTTCACACACGCACATGAACCCACACCCACACACACACACACACACACACACACACACACACACACACATATACATGTACAGGCGCACACACGTACACATGCATGCACACACACATTCCTGTATGAGCATCATAGTGAGCTCCAGGTAAGTGTGCAAATGAATTGAGGGCCACCCTTTCTGCTACACTTAGAGAGAAGTACTTGGAACTTTCCCCCACTAGATGACCCCTTGATTCAATGTCCCACCTCAGATTCTTTAGGAAACAAAGTGAAACAATCAGCATTAAAACACGCGACTAGTGAAGTGAGGACTTTTTCATGGGCGCCATTGTGGATTAGTGTATAGCTAGACAGGTTTGGTCTCATTCTTGATTTCTAAACTACCATTTAACATGTTAGTCCAGAGTACTAGTGCTTTGAGTTGTTAATTATCCATATTTCAAACAATTTCAAACATTGCATAACAATAACAAGTATTGTAAACTGGAATCATTATTGTATATCTCACCAAATTAAGACTAAATCAGTCAGGGTTCAGGGCCTAAGCGGCAGGAGGGAACTGGGCCGGGATCTGGTCCTGGTCCCGATCCCGGTCCCGATCCAGATCCGGTTCCGGTTCCGGTTCGGGTCCCGGTCCCGGTTCGGGTTCCGGTCCTGGTTCGGGTTCCGGTCCTGGTTCGGGTCCCGGTTCTGGTCCCGGTTCGGGTTCCGGTCCTTCTCCCGGTACCAGGTCCTGGTACCGGTTCCAGGACCACCAGAACCGGGAACAGGACCACCCGAACCGGAGCCGGTACCGGTAGCAGTACTAGGACCAGAACCAGGACCACCCAAACCGGAGCCGGTACCGGTACCAGGACCACCAGAACCGGAACCAGGACCTGGAACCGGGA
>OMNW01031687.1:0-13340 GCA_900303245.1 Selene dorsalis
TTTAACTGTTTGAGTTTGTGGCAAAAAGTCCACTTTTAACAGATCTTTTATTGTGAAGCAAGGGCTTCAATGACTGGCAGTATTCAAATTTAATTGAGAGTGATAACAGAAAATGACTACTGTGTGTTTAACTATCTAAACTAAAATGATAATGTGTATTATTTTTACTTAATTTCCAGAGTAACTTAGGTGTCTTGTATATGTTGAAGTATGAGTGTTCAAATGATAGGAAATCTGTAAAAAAAATAATATTTTTTTTATATTTCCCAATTTCATGAATTGATTTTTATTTTTTATTTTTTCTCTTTAACTGTATAGCATGGCTATAATCCTATGCAATATGTATTCTTAAATAGATATATGGAGGGCAGTTTGTTTTACTCAGTGAAGCTTTAATATTGTGGGATCACTTGGAAGCTGGCATAGCAAAATTCACTGCTGTAGCTGCATGACTCCTCTTTCAATACAATGTATCCATGTGTGTTGCGGTGGGAATGGACCTGCATTCAGGTGGGAACAGAGGGACCAGAGTATATAGCCACGATCAACCATTTGAGTGAGACCAATACTTTTTTTTCTGAATAAAACATTTAAAAATGAATCCAGATCTTTTTTTTTTTGGTTTGTTTTGAAAATTCTTCCTCTAAACACCTAAATTCAATACAACTGAAAACATGCTCTTTGGGCTGTATATCATTACAACTAATATGTAACAACATTTCGAACAACATTGGCAGCACAGCAAGAAATCGCCACAGGTACTGCCTACACAAACTGTATAAGAAAAAAAATCATTGCACTGACTTGACCTATCTGCCTTCAGCTGTTGCTAGGAGTCTTCAGTCTTGAAGCAATTTCTTCAGCTCCCCCTCCACCTTCTCCACAAATGCAGGAAAGCTGGGATCCAGCAAACAAACACGAAGGATTGGCTCCAAGTCACCCTGTGCCAAAGAATCGTGGCTATATATTTGAGGCAGAGTCACAGCAGTCTCTCCAAGGAAGTGCTGTGGATGGTCCAAGAAATATTTCAGTGAGTCAAAATATAGGAAACAGTTCCTTGAAGATCGATCAAGATATTGTCCATAATTTACAGTAACAAATTGATGAAGCATCCTATACCCTGGTAAAAATCTATAAATACATTGGCTCAATAGTTGAACATAACACATATTTACAGTTAATAAGTTGCATAGTGACTATCCTAATTTTAGCAGCTGTTGGCTGTGGATATCCTACTATTTACTTCCTCTCACTTTTCCCAATCAATACCTGCGTAAGACGCTTGACGGACAGTGATCCTTGGACAACCTCAGGCTCAGCTCCCACAGCCTTCCCCTGCCAGGTTTGCAGACACAGGGTGACACGCAAAAGAAGAAAAAAGATTTGACAAACACAGCATGACACCACAGGGTTAAGAGGCCAATCAATGGCTTCATTACTAATTGAAAGATATCCACCAGTCAAAGCCCTTTCATCTTCACTGTGAACTCCTTCAGTGAGTCTGTTTGTTAAAGGTCAAATTCAACCCCATGGCAGAGTCCATTCCTTTCTCAGTCCTTCGTGTTAAATGTTATAAAGCCCAGAGGAGCTGGATCTAAGTTTAACTAAGAATCCAGTCTCTAATTAACCATATCCTCTTGAGTGTTTTCAAGTTTGAAAATAAATAAAAGGCAAGTACCGACGTGAGACACCAACAATCTCATCCCTGTGTGATTTGTAGAGTGTATTTTTTGGCTGGTTAAATGCTTTGATGGCATGTTTTTTTTTTTCTTTTGTTGTTGTTGTTGCTGTTGGTTTTTAGCTTTTGGACAAAAAATGTTTGTTTTTCCTTATCAACAATTTGACTGTTAAAGGCAATATTAAGAACTACTTTCTTCAGTGGCTCAAGGGGTATGCCACTTTGATGGTTGTATTTACGGATTAATTATATTATTGTTCTACATTCCTGTCTGCGTGTGTGTGTTTGGGTTGGGACATACTGCATTCTATACCATGTATTGCACTGTGACTGGCTAATGATACATAGGCTGTATATAGTCTATCTCACTCCACCTACTGCAGTTGTAGAGTCAGCACTTAGAATAAAACAGTATTGAAAATAGCACCATCTAGTGAGGACAATATGGCCACTGTTCATAAAGCTGATAACAGCACTGTGACAATATTGTCGACTAAGCAGAATAACTGTGTAACTTCAACTATGGCAATTTACATGACACTGATGTTTTTTTTTTTAATTTAAAACTATTTATAACAAACATGTGCCTATTTAGAGCTCAGTGGCTAATTCCCATCAAACTTGGAAGGTGGAAGAAAATATCAGCAGCTACAAACCAGACTCACAAAGAGTATTTTTGAGGACTTCTATAGAAAATGCATTTTGTCAGTGTCATGCTGGTTACAACACAGACATTTTATTTAGTGAACTGTAAAAAGTGGGCAACCTGTATCACTGGTGCAGAGACCTCGGCTGGGGGCTGATTATGGGGCGGAGGGGCATCATCCTGAGTGGTGACTGAGGAGTACTCCATCAGTTTTTCCACAGCACTTGAACACTCCTTTACAGTCTCTGCCCTGCTTCCTCCATCAAACTGCATCCTTATCATACGGCTCTCTCCCTGCAGAAATCCACAAATACATTCGATCTCTATCTGACAGTCTAATGAAAACGTGCTCTTTGGTCTGAACAGTGTTTTTAAGAGATCAGCATCTTGTTGAGATAAAAACAAAAGGGTTTGGTAAACACAGCGGCAACTCATGTCTGATCCCTAAAATTTAAATTGAATTATGTGAGTGGAGCAGTTGAACATTAGAATAAACAGTATCAAAAGTAATCATATTAATCGTGAATATTATTAGCCTCACTTCTAAACATAGACCTTCATCTTACAAAGTGAATTAACGTAGAAACCACTATTCACAATGGGATTGCAATGCATCTCACGACTCACCTTCATAGTAAATTGAAGTATCAGGTTATCAGATTTCTGCTGTACCTTGATAGAGTATGAGCCACAGAGCAGTGGGACTGTATCCTGAGAAGGGACCAGAGAATGAAAGTCCTTATCACCCAGTTTTTATACAAGCTACATAAGTGACTGGATAACACTGAATGCAAAAATATACTACTTTGTAATGTGCCAAGTAAAACCATCTCAATTTCCACTCATCCACTCATCAAAACCACTGGATAAATGTCAAGGACACACGTAAGCGTTCTAATTTTATCAGGAAAACTGGAAAAATAATATTACCTGCTCCTACCTGCAGGGGTCTCTATTCACTCAGTAACCTCTGAACCTTTTGGGCTTACAAGCTTTTTCATACAGTAGAAACAATTCAACAAGCAGATATATTAAACGGTAATGGTAATTGTGGTATGGTAATTGTAATTTAAATATTGTTTTGATTTCTGCATTATCAGGGTATGTACATCAATTTTATTTTTATCAAATCTTTCTGAAATTGTTACGCTTTGTTATTCAAAGAGGAATCATCTCAATTGTGTTGCAGGGAAAAAGAAGCTTTTGCTAGGGAATAAAGGTGAAAATATTTGTTGAAATAAACACATCACATTATGGCCTTATCAGTCACCAGATTTAAACCTAAGCATACACCTTTGGGGCATTTTGCTCCAAATGGTAGCCAGTTGTCTTCACAACCAACATGAAAGGACCAAATATGGGAATATGCTTTGGAAGAATGGCATTCATCTCCCAACAGGGGTTCCCAAGAATCAATGTCATGGTGCAATATAGTTGTTCTAGTGGCTTGTGGTGGGTTTGACATGCAGCAAGAACAATTTCAAGAGATATAGCATTAAACATCATCTTCTTTATTATTATGATCAGTGATGCCTGTTAAGTAAGGAGTATTTATATTTTAAGGAAAGCACTAAAGCTCCTCAGTCACCCTGACTTTCTCTAATACAGCCCATTTCAACACTGTTCAAAGACAATCCCAGAAGTTTGTTTCTGTCCTTATCATGTAGTCGAGATGTCTGAGCTCTCTGTATTGAAAGTTTCTGAGCATTCCCTGCACCAAGCTATAATAGACCAGTCTATCATCCTCGGTGAAAGCTCTCTGCAGTCTGACCTGAATATCTGTCTGGCTCAACACCCTGGTGCAGTAAGATAGCCGTGTGCCCTGCCAGAACACCATTAATGAGACACTGAGAAGTCCCTTAAATGTTTTTGTCTGAGGAGCAGGAGGCAAACTTAGGCCTAGTAAAAAATGCCAATTCATGTTCTTCTCTTACTATTTCACATGCTGAACCAGACTGCTGTAGTGTAGCACACCTGATAAAGGGTCGCTTGCAGGAAAGGTTGGGTTACAACTCAGTTCTCACCATTATTCTTCATGATGACTTTAGTTTTTTTACCCTGATTGTCCACAGCTGGTATTGGCCTAATTGTTGAGTTAAGATAGACATCTCACTCTGTTGTAACAAGCATGGCAAAAAAACAGTGCACAGAGAAGATAACCATGTGAAGTGCATCTTCAATGAGCCGCACACAATTCTTGCAACCAAATAATCTCAACCAAGGTTGTGGTGGTTTTCAGTTTTTTGTGAGCCAGACACCCAAATCTTTCCGAACAAAAGTTCTTTAACTGATTTTGAACCTGTACTCGAATAGGTTCGGAGGGACATTTGGCTTCACCCAACCAAAACACTCTAGTCAAGTCCCATAAGATTTGAGCAGAAATGTCAAGCTCCTCAGCAGAAGCCTTTTATCTGGAAAGCAGATTTCTGTTACTCATTTACATCCCAGAATATCTACTGAAACAATTCTGCTCTTTTTAGTTTGCCACTTTGAAAAATGTGCTGTTGAAAATGCCGCTACACAGTAATTCTACTGTCTCTTTACATAAAGCTAATTGTTTATTTCTTTAAATTCAAGGGGAATCCTTGTAAATAACAAAGCATTTAATGATGCATGTACACACAATTAAATGGAGAGTCATTATCCATCTAGGAATCGCACTTTGGACCAGCGTTACGAATAATTAATAGAATTCATATTCAGTGTCTCCTCCATACGGGGGAGGACAACCAATAATAACAACTGTGACGTACTACAAATTGCCAGTGTCAGAGCATGACATTCACAGCTGCAGCCGTGAATTATTATAAGCACTTCCCCTATAGCCACAATTTATTTTTTGAATACCAGAGCTTCAAGTAAAAGGTACATAATGCAACATCTACGCAACACAGTGTTTTATGCACTGACATCTGCTACTAATCTGGTGTCTACAGCCAGAATAAAGGGATCTTGTGAGCTGAAAGTCTCTGTGTGAGTATCAGAACAAACTGGTTTATTATACCAAACTACTCTACCATCATTTGAATAACATTTGTCCATGTGATTTGGCACTACAAGTTCAGCATATCTTAATCAATAATTACTTATCTTTTTAAGGTAAATACCATATGGAAAATAATCTGACCAACCAATCTTTTTTCCATTCTTTTTCCTGAAGGGTTGAATTTCAAGCCATTCATTAGAGCCATTCACTAAAGACAGTGAATTGGTAGGACTGGAATCCACAATAACATAAATGAAGTAAGTTATATGGTATTAAATTATTGCACACATCAGAAAGCTGTAAAGAAGTTAACTGAAAGAACAGCCTTCTCACCACCAACATGGACACGCATGAGGCTGGATGACACATAGAGTGGACAAAGATACGGAAAATAAAACACAATCTTCAGCTGTTGTGTGCTCATCATAAGAGACAATCCATGAAAACAAAAAACAAACCAGCCATATCGTTTACTTACCAAGCTTTCCTGATCCTGTAATACCAGCAAATATCCAGATTCCAAAATTGTAAGGATAATCTCTGGTTGATTGCCTTTTGCCTCATACACCTGGTTAAAAGAAGAGGATATTAAGCAGGGAATTTTACAGTGAGTGATTTATATTGTTGATCATCTCATTAGGTCTTTGGTTAAATCATGATGTGTTTAAATTAACTAAATGAGGCACGTCATAAGCATTGTGTTATCACATCAGATTTTGAGGGTATTGAAGGGCTACAGGTCACATGCTCTGTATGTGATATCATTTTCAATTTTCTTGTTTTTAAAAAAGTTCCATGAGCCAATGTAAATCAGTATTTTTAAAAAAAAGAAAGAAAGAAAGAAAGAAAAATCTGCCAGATTCATGTATTTCCATGCTCACAAACTGAACTGTGTGTTACACCCCACAATGTCCAATGACAGGTGTGCGACTGTATCCAAACTCTCGTGAGTTGTCATGCAATATTGTTCAAGGGTACACTTCAGTTTCACAGTCCTCAACTCCTGTTTTCACTCAAAAACTGCAGCTCCAGCTTGCCATCTAGAGTCTGATGCAGTCAACGAAAGACAAACCCACAATCCTTAAAGCTGTGCCTCCTTTTTTTTTTTTTACACAGCAAACAATATAATTCCCATATCTCTTATCTGTCGAGCTCCATTAGAACTAATATTTTTGAAACCCAACACATACAAGACATTGATAAATGCAAAACATGTGTTTGTAGAGTGTATATTAAACTCTCACACACTTTGAACATAGTTTGTTGTTCTATCAATGAAGGGAAATTTACCAGCCACTTAGACTTTCATAGCATATTTAGAAGCAATTCTTATGTTGTGACATAACATTATTTATGTTTAACTAAATTACCTTTTTATTTGATTTTCTTTCTTCGTCTATTCTTACAACATAGACTGTATATAAGGATTACAACAATTTTGCGATTTAAAGATTTGGACTTGTTTACAGAGGGAACAATTCGTGTGTGCACATAAGGATGTTGAGCCCATACATCGGTAACACTGTTAGCTGTGGCTAACAGCTGCTTATGTCAGACTACTACAGTATCTTTGCCTGATCTTTCCTACTACCAAGAGCTAGGATCAGCGTAAAGCTAATCTCAACTGGCTGGCTAGCAGCACAATGTTTTTCAAGTGTAGTTTGGAGTAATTGTCATACCTTCCAAGGCTTTCCTCCTCTCTCTTTTAAACCTGGGACGAAACGGGCATAGCGTTTCAAACGCCATACCTGGCTGGTGGCCATTTCTCCTGGAGACAAGTTTCGTGAGATATTTTCCACGGTGAAAAAACTCCTGACCTGCTAAGTTACAGGGTGAGTGTCTGAGAATGACTGCAAATTTATTAAGTGGCGGGTAAATTTCATTAGCCCACACATTTGGACATGATATTTTGAGTCAGAGCGCATTCAACTGACCTGTTGGGGGCAGCAACGTGCCTGTGAGACCGCTAGTCTGCCGCGGAGGTTATTACCAGTAGAGGAAGAAAGCTGTCGCGCGCGTCTTCAATGGCGGTCAACGTGAACGGAACTGAACTGAACGGAAAATATGGCGTTGCTCCTAATGCTCCCAGACTCCGTCTGTGGGCGCTCGCCCTCGTCCACTGAATGCATTTCTGATCTACTGTGCTGCGGAGCGAAGCCCAGTGTATCTGGAGACCCGACATCACAGGATCACGGCAGAACTACAAGATAGCATGAAAACAGCCATATCAAGTGAGATAAACACAAACACAATCACAAACACTTCGACTTTCTGAGGTTGATTTGGTGTTGACTGTAACACTTTTAGGACCCTGTGACTGATTGATGACTTATGACTTATTTCAGCAGGTGTAACTAATATTTACATCCTGGCAGTACATTGCGGATGTAAAGTGCTGCAATGAGGGCACTGTTGTACCTGAAAACAACTGGCACAGTAGTGCATCGTTAATCGGATTGAAACTTAATTTCCAGCAGTGGTTTACACATGGAGAGCACACTAGATACACAGATAGATAAATAGATAGATGAATGGATGGATAGAACCTAGATCCAGATGATGCCAGTTTGGTTGTTTTGTTGTAGGATAGCTAGCATTTATGGACACACTGGGAAATTAAAAAAAAAGGTGTAACTGTACTATAGAGTTTATTTGAGTTGTACAAAACAATCAAGTTCGTTGTCATTTAATTTCTACAATCACTGGATCCACTCAAGGAGACAGAATGAATGTACTATCCTGACATCACAAACCAGATGTTGTTTTAGTACAATATAGTGCAGCCGGTGTAAATACATTTGACAGATGAAGCATATTTCAGCCACATCACATGGTGTTGAAGTGTGAAAAGTGTGAAAATGGTCAGATGGTGAAAGATGGTAACTGTGGTTTCTGCTCAAGGATGTTCTTGAGATGGGCCTCGTCATTTGCAATGACGGTTTAAAAAAAAGCTGCTAGATTTGTCGCCTTTTTTGAAAAATCTGTTGAAAATAGCTGCATTCATTTTCAAGTTCAGAAAACTGACTTGACTGACCTGATACCAGTGACTGCAGGGGTGGGATAAAAAAGAAACTGCTGTCAAGGGCACATTCTGCGTCCTGTAGTGTCAGAGACACAACACAGGGTGATTTTAAATGTGCACAGCTGTTTGGTGGTTATGTTATGTTATGTCAGTGTATGGAGACCAGCATTACAAATAAAGGGAGCTCAGTCAAACTGTTTTGCAAACCTCATACACACTGTGTATATTGTTTTAAAAGGTTTTTGCGATAGACATAGGATTATATTAAATTTTGACATATGTTAAACTGAATTCAAATAATTTTATGTGCTATTTATAATGTTATATAGAATACCTAGGGAAACGGGTATGGGAAGGAAGTGGTTCAGTGTATATTTTTATAACTTCCAACTTCTAGTATCTCATCCAAGGATGAGGAAGGCTAACTCACAGAATCAAGTTGTTGTTTTGGCTTCTACAAGGCTGTGATCCTGTGAGAGAGACAGTGAGAGGAACAAGAAAAGAGAAGATAGGGACATGGAGTGGGGTTATGGGTGATATCACTTTGGGACGTCTGAGGAATGTTGGCTAACCCCCAGTTAATTTAAAAAGCTGGATGAATTGTTTCCATGTATAACATTTCTTTCTGTCTCTCATTTTGTCCAGAGCCTGCTTGCTGCTCCTGAGATATTCCAGGTGGCACAACTTTTCATTATTCCATTGGAGCCTTTTCTTGTCTGGGTCCTCCTGTGCCAGTGATGTCTTTAAGGACAATTCCAGGCAAATTCAACCTGGGGCTATAGTTTCACGTTTGTTTTATCAAAACAAAGGAAGTAATATCAACTCGAAGGCACAACATTTTTGTAACATAAGTTTTTTTTTTAATAATGGCTAAATATTAAACAAACAGGAGCGCTTCAAACGACCTGTAAACATACTGAGCGCGTCAACTTGACTCTCGCGAGACTTTGCGTTACAGCTCCGCTTACAAACATGTCCGCTTTCTTGAAGTAAACAAACCCCTTGGTGTGTGTTTGAAAAGCCATCTGACATTGTCTGTGAAAAAATTGCTATTTTGTGGGATGTAAATAGCCTAAACAGCCTAAGATCCGTCCACTCCCAGTATACGCTGCTGTGGCGATGCGGGGACAGACAGAACTACTGCATAACAGGAGCAATTAAAAAGAAAATCTTCAGATTCATTCTTTTAGACCTAAAATATTAGGAAACTATAGCACAGGTTGGATTTGCCTGGAATTGTCCTTGAAGGCAAAGGTTTTCCTGGATTTCCTTAGCCAAGAGATGGGACCTGTCTACTTCTTACTGGCACCGTTACTTTTCCACATTGCTCTTGACCTGTGCCCATGGGATTTTGAGAAGTGTCCTTAACTTGTCTGGCTAGGCATGTCTCACCCTTCTGCCTCTTCACAATCGGTCTTTGATACCTTCCTGTAGGGAAGCATCCCACATTCGATCTTCCCTGATTTGGACAGGTCTACAATATGGCCAGACTTCTCCTCTACCGCTCTGCCTCCATCATCAACTCTCAGGTCTTTTTGTCCCGCATACCCAGTATATATTTTCCTCCGTCTCATCCACTGTAGCTCAGGTAGATGAAGGAGGATCTGTTCTGTCTGGTCAGACACATTTTCATTCCTGGGTCAGGTCTGTGTCTGTGGCCTCCTTCAGATAGAGACAGTGAAACATCTTTCTATCTTCACTGCAGACTTTTTTCCCCCATACACACAGCAGCTGAGACAGCTGCTTCGTCCTCCATCTCCACTTCAGATTGTGCTTCATTTAAACAGATCGTGTGTCAGTAGACACAGAAGTTGACACAGCTGCCTCCATCTCCATCTTTACCTTTATCTTGAGTGCAGACTGTGCTTTTGATTTTGCTGCAGGCTGTCATGGAATCACAGTCAATCCAAAGACAAAGTTGGCTAGATCAGTGGAAGTCATCTTCTTCTGAGGCCGAGTCCTCTCTGTCTTGCCAGTCTTCCACTATCATCGTCCTCTCTGGAGAGAAGGAAGCTCTGTGTTGTCAAGTTGTTGGCAGGACTTCCGGTCAGCCACTTGGAAAGTCATAGTACTCCAGGGGTTGACAGACTGAAGCCTTTGGCGTAACCCACAAGCTGCTTCCTCAGCGGAGTGGGCCGTTTCGGTCTCTTCTGGTTCCATGGATGACTTTTCCGACAGTTATGCCCTTTTCTCTAATAAGCTCTTGTGACATCTGGTAATTTGCAGAGTTTTTTCAGGAATTCAGTCTGGGTTGGTTACTTTGTGCTGTCTAGTGGTTTGTTCTCATGTTCTGATACTGAGTAGATTTTTTTTTTCATATAAAACAGATGGAGATTACTTTATTTGTCAGACATTTTTCAATTCATTAGTAGAATAAAAAGTCCACTTCAGTGCTCTCTACCATAGACCAGCTGTGTAAAGGACAATGTTTCTACATTACATCAAAACTAGTTTGACATTTTTGTCCTACAACACACTCGAACCATCTGGAATAAACCAATATCAGCTGATATGTCTGCTGGAACTTTTCTTTCATCCAAACGTATTAGTACCTTTGGCTCTGTAGTTATCTGTAATTTGTCAGATCAGATCTTCATGCTGTATTTTTTTCTTTCCATATCCAGCCTGTCATTTTACCCAACATAAGTAGGACATGAACAAGAATATGAGAAGAAAAGGGATCATGGCTGTCAAATATGCCATAGCAAACCAAATTACCTGAGTCTGGGATCAGTGACAGTACTGTAAACATCATTGTCCTTTGACAGTACCATCATTATTGTGTGATTCCATACATAAAAAGCCTCACACACCATAGGCACATTTAATAATCAGGATTAATATGCTAAAATGTGCAACCATGTAACTTATACTGTCTAGTTTTGCTTGATATTCAGTGTGTAGGCAGAAGCATTTACAACATGTAGGGCAATGACAACACTGTGGAAGATGACATGACACATGATACAGATTATAGGCATGGAACATGTGTGTATCTCTAACAGCACTGTAGTTACCAACACACACAATTTGTCTCATTTTATTCTAAAATTTAAATGTATGGGTATATATTAGAGACAAGAAGGTTTTATAAATCCACAAAGTCTGTCTCTTCACCAAAATGAAATGCACAAACAAATTCTGACCTTTATGCATGCAAATTGTATAACATTTCATCTGTTGATTTCAGTGACTAACAATGGTGTCACTTATGATGACTACATTTTATTACCTACTTATTTTTATGGCTATACAGCAAATTTGATATATATGTTTAATGTTGTTTAATGCTGAAAGTCTCAATTACTCATGTTCGTGTAGGATTTACCATATATTGTGTCTGCTTGTGCTGATATCAGACTGTCACATTAGATCCAGTGGAGTGATTTATTTTATTTTATTTCATTTATTCTTTTTTTTTTATCACATTGAAATTTATTGCAGAAAGAAACAGATCCTCCTGTGCTGAAACTCCCAAGTGCCCACGTTGGACTTGAATGAATGACCTTAAAACGCTGACATTAAAGGTAAGAAACCTCTACTCCCACATACATGTCATAAAATGAGGACACATCATTACTGTCGATATCAAACAAGGTTTACACGTGAGATCGAAACATTCCAGTGCGTCATTCTGAGGGCACTGTCCTCTCCATAAGGCTTTTGTTTGAAGAGGATATTTCAAATGTCAAAAATAAACTTGGTGAATCTGTTTTTTTTCTTTGCATCTTTTGTGGCATAATCTGTCAAGAGGTTATGTGAAATTCACAAGATATAAAGTGTGCATGCTTTTCTTTGTGTTTGCTGCTAAACGAGAAGTCGCTCTTACAGTTCTCTAAACCACGTTTTGCAAAAGGCGAGCTTCTCCCTCAACGGCGTTCGTGTGCGCAAATTACGCAGTGGATCGCTCTGATCATCTGGATCGCTAACAGGCTGTTGCTTGGTTTACCCGTTTGGAGCATCCAGCCTCGCGGTGCTAAACAACGGGTTTGCATCGCCTACCTGTAGCCTTAACTTGAGAAAACGGAGAGCGTTTTAAGAATGGGACGAGCATTCCCCTTTAAACAAGGTGGGCTGAGCTTATTTGCAGTTCTCGCTCCTATGGCAACCCAATAGATCGGCATCATGAATATTCACAATTCACCAAAACGCACCCTGACTGTGGATCAGTGATGTCAGCAGTCCCTGGAATGCTCCACTGTATTTTTTCACGATTGTGTCGCGTTGTTTGACGGCAGCTGGAGAGACATCTGATGAAAAGAGCATCCTCCGTCGCGTATGACCTTTCCCTCGTCTCCGTATCACCGACCGTCGGCACATCCCTCTCATGTCACGCTAAGGTGACTTTCAAGCAGTTTTTCTACTTTTGCGCACAATGTCGAAGCGGCACAAAGATGTACATCGGGGACGCAGTGGCCAAGCGGACCGCCCAGACTGCGCGTGAGGACATATGCAAACTGTCAGGTAGTCTAATTATGAAAAAGAGTGCTGTCTCCCGTCTGTTTCAGTAGAGCCACGACGGTCCATGTCATGTGTAGCAGGCTTTCAGGGATTCAGATTAGCTCCAGACTGATCGCTCTCACAAACAGATAGGGGAGCGCGGGGCTGGTGGCAATAATCGTTTCAATACAGCCTAACAATCAGGATTTATTTCATTTTCTCCACTGTGTCTCAATGTCATAATGGACAGGTTGCACTCCTCCATGCGTAAAAGGCTCTACAGTTTGCCACAGCACATTGGACAGAAAGCATCTATAATGGGCGAAGGAGAAGACGCAGACAAGGACACCCGGAGGAAGAGTATTAGGATGAAACCTCTACCGTCGCCGACCTCTGGGGGAAGCTGTAAAGGCATCGGGGAGACCAAAGGTGGGGAGTCTGTGATCATGGAGACGGACATGGGGAGACCGATGAAGACCAGCTCGAATGGAGATTGTCGGAGGTTTCGAGGCAGCCTCTCGTCCATCACAAGTCGGCATGTGCACGACTCGGACTCGGCGGAGGAGAG
>OMNW01031687.1:14777-31945 GCA_900303245.1 Selene dorsalis
AGCTGTTTGTCTGCTTTTCGTATTTTTATGGCTAAAAACAGGGGCAGTTGCCGGTGCTGTGGCTTGATCTGCACACAGTATATCCTAAACACTGTAGTATAAACAGTTGTGTACATGAGCCTGATATTATTAGATGGGCCGTGTAGATTGAAAAGCTTTCTGATCAAAACTGCCCAGATAATTTACTAATCAGGTTTAAATAAATATGACAAATTACATCTATTTTGACAACTTTATAGATTGTACATAGGGAACGAGCCTCAGCCTTTTTTAATTGAACACATTTTTCTCCAGTTAAATTATTCAGGCAAAACTATTTCATTAAAAGCTGTGTCAGCCTTGGCATTTAGTTCACCATCGCATCCACCACGTATCATTTAAATCATATGGAGACATTAATGCTGATGTAAAGGGATATAGAGCAGTGTCATTATTGTTACACGTACTGTTACATTTCTCCTTGTCTGTGACATTGAATGTCGCTTGGCTGCCTAGGGTTTGATTAACTATGATGATTTAATGACATGCGTTATAGAAACTATCACTTATCACAGGAAGGTGTTTTCCCCCTCAACAAGATGTCTGATTTTGAGAGACATGTGAGTTGTAGTGCGAGTTGCTCACAGGCCCAGGGTGTCGGAGGCAAACGCTAAATAAGACTCTTCCAAGAATAGAAAACAGATACATTTATCTACCTGTTTATCCTGAGCGAAGGGACACATACACTTCAGTGGTCGACATCGTGGGATGTTTTCTGTTACGGTGTACTGTCATGTGAAAAGTTTTTTTTATTTTTTTTATTGTTTGTGTGTATCACTTGGAGTTAGGCAGGAAGAGGGAGAAGAGAGATCTGTACAACTAATATAAGGATTTCTTGTGCTTAAAATTCCAACTATCTTTCCATATTTGGTAACACAGACTCAGCTGATCAATTCTGTTGTTTCCAATGTTTGCCAATTTGATTGGTTAATTCTGTATTTTTTTTTATCTGTCTCTTTCCCTTATTAGTTCTTCTACTCATAAAGTACAAGTCTGTATATTTGCATTTTGGCATAATACTGATACCACTCAGGTATTTCTATCTCCTGATAAATACATAGTCTGGACAGGTCATTGTGAAGAACTAAGTCTGCCATTTTCTTATGCTCCTCCCAGCTGGTTGTGTCTCCTCTGACCCTCTCCGCACTCTTACTCACTGTGTTAAATGTCACATGGAAGGGTGATTTTGGACTCAGGGAGTCTTCCCTGGTACTGAAAAGTCAGAGATTTGGCACCAGCCAGCAGTTTCGAAGTGTCTTTTAGCAAGACGCAAATGACACAGAGAATGTATTTCACACCCAACTCGGTGAAACAGATGCACGCACGACTCTCAGCGAGAGGTACGAAAATTAAATAATTAGCCCAAATGAAAATGCACGGTGAGTGAAGTGTTCTAAAAATAAATAAATAAATGAGGTTAGCCACCCACTTGTCCAGGGTCTCAGGGTGGATACTGTATATTACCATAATTAAACATTTTGGTGATCTGAGAGCAGTTTGCTTGCAGTTCAAGTACTCAGCACAATGATTACAAAATCAATCAGCTCTACAATTAAAAGCACAGATGTGGCATTCAATCTGGAGAGTAAAAAACCAACACTGTGCCAGTTGGCTATCGCTGTAGGGAACAGAGTAATGGCATACATAAAACACTAACAGATACATTTACTTTTTACTTTACTTTTTTAGTTACTTATAAACATACAAGTCAGTTAAATTCATTCATTCATTCAAACCTTTATTTAAGCCTCGAAAAATCATTGAGGTTTCCCTCATTTGCAATGATGTCGAGGTACAACAACAGAAAAAATACGAATCAAGCAAAAGAGTAAAACATTAGGAGACACACTCAGTTCTCCGCAAAGCAAGTGGACACTGAAATGAAGTGGTTAGAGAGCATTGTCTTAAATTGTCCAAAAGTAGTGTGAGTGTCAATCCTGAGTATGTTTTGAAGATGGTTCCATGTGGTTGGTGTACAAAACCTAAAAGCAATTTTTTACTAATTCAGAATGAAGCCGTGAGGCGTGAGAAACGATAACTGCCCATGATAACTGCCCTTTATTGAAGGAAGGCAACATCTGTGACACCCTTTTTCTTTTAATCAGTATTGAGCTGATGACATTCATGTCTGTTAACACAACATGTTGAGATGAGTTTCCACTAGTACTTTAATTTTAATGAACTGAAGGAGAAACATGATACTTGGATGCCTACTTCCTCCAAAATGAGGATCAGAGATAGGACAAGATGACTGTAATTAAAGTATACAAGGAAATGAGTGGGACCTTTTAAATGGACCCGCAGAAGAGAAGGGTCTCTGTGACTAAAAGTTTTATTCCCATGTCTGCATCAAAGCTTTGGCACTATAAGCTCAAATTAGAGTGTCACAAGGAATCACATAGTCATCACTGTGGCGGAATTCAGCAAAATCTCCTCTTGTCAAGTATTGTATAATGCTAAGAAGCAGGGGTGGAGCAATATCTTGCAAGGGGAAAAGGCGGATTAAAAATGGCATCATAATCCAATCTACAGCCTCATTTCCAGATCCAAAGCTGAACAGCCTCCTTCGATTCTGAACAAGCATCTCCCAGTGAACAGATATGGTCAGTTAACCAGAAGGTGACATCTACAACTCCCAAAAAGAGGAGGAGACAGGCGTTTGTACAAGATGACTGATGTCTATGGCGTATTAAGTACAGATGATTATTACTGACCTCAAGCACGCGATGGCCATAAAATATCTGTGGGGGTTTGATAGGATTGTTGAGCAATACACATGATTGGTGCTGAGATAACTGCGCCCTCTGACCTGCTCCTCACTGGGTGCTTCAGTTGGATAGCTGCCCTGCTTACTTGTCTCAGATGTGAAAATATGACTTTATGATTGTTATTTAAGAGCTGCTGCACCATAAGCTGTGCAGAGAGTCCTATTGGTATTGCATGTCAGACTGATAGTCATGGAATAACTTGTGCCATTTTAAAGGTAACAGATTTTCAGTGCTATTTCTGTGTTTGATTGACAAAATGATAGCCCCCTCTCTTTGCATCTTTGCGTGATGAAAAGCAGGTGATGACTTGCTCACACAGAGCCCTTTGAGTGCATTCGATCAACACAACAGCATTGTGTAGAGTTCTAGACAAATGATGCGGCACAATATTAGAATGCATCCCTCTGATCGTCAAGTGCCTTTTAATTATCTTGTGATTCAGAGCCCAGAGGACACATCTGTTGGAAAGACTTCCACATTTCCCTGAAGAGATAGAAAAAGAAGATATGGCACATTAGAACTCTTCTTTACACTGAAGGCTCAATTTAGTCCGTCTTTCTACTTCAGAGCTATGTTGCCAGCACTATCAGAGAGGGGGGGTCGGCTGTCCTGCAGTTTCTGTCAATCTGTTAAATCCCTTTGCAACAGTCAGGTGAATCCTGCCATCCCCTCTCCAAAGTCCACTTTTTCAACAGCCTTTTATTCCTCCTGCACATCCAGTTCTGTTTCCCAGAGGACACTTACCTAGACAGTGGCAAAAATAAATCCTCTGCAAAGACACCTTACAATTTGGCTTCTGTTGTTATTATTATTAATATTTTTTTTTAGGCTGAGAATACATTAAAGAAAACTAGAGCAAATGCAGTGTACATGTAGGCTGTGATATAGTTAAAGGGAAGTTAACTTTTAAGCAAAGTGATGAGCAAATAAAAGTGTACAACGTGTTCTCAAATTTTAGACAAATGTCACCTGTTATGTTGACCATATCCTAAATGTGGTGGTTTCTTTCTGTCACTGATGTGATTTATAGTATTTTGAATGTCCTCTATTAGCTAAAATAGGACTGTTTCTCACATAGTTTTGCTTTCTTTTGCACATCTGCATATCTTAATCTACAAAAGAGTAAAATGGTAAGGAAAGCCTCACTGTACTTAAGAATAAAGAGAATGAGAGCTGAGCCACCTGAACTCCAACTGCCCTTGTATATTGTGGGATATCTGGGGGAAATAACTCCCATGCTTATTTATTCCTTTGATGAATTTTGATAAATCCTGCACAATTTTTGAACCTTTATTTTTGCAGTCCTTATCAAGCGTTAGCAGCCACTAACAGCTACAGGCTTGCTGCAGAAAATATAGTATGCTCACTGTGCCTGTGTGTGTGTGTGTGTGTGCGCGCGCGCACGAGTGTGTGTGTATGTGTGGTGTGGTGTGTGTGTATGTGTATGGATCAGATTGAATAACAGTGTTCTCTGTTTCAGTCAGGTTGATTACGGCTGATTTGAGATCACATTTTACTATTGATTTGTTTGGGTCTTGTGAGGCCTCCAGCTTGCCATCAGTAGCAGTTGAAAAATGAGATGGAGAGCCATAAACGGCTGCAGCAAGGGTGATTCCCCTCCATGTGGCTTTGGCAGGAGTCTGAACGAGAGGTACACAAAAAGTCAGTATGCGATTCTGTAAAGCCTGGGTTTATAGAGCCCAATTTAAATAGCTTTTATCACTTTTCATTGCTGTGATTATTGTAATATCCATATGAGATCAGCATGTCAAATGAGAGACTCGTGAACTGCATCCAGACTGCAGAGCATTACCCTGTGCCTTTGTAGACTGTGCCCTTTTTGTCTTATAGCGCTAATCTGTATGGGAAGGTGGAGAAAAAGGCTGCATGAGACTACATTGGGTGAATGACACTGTTCCTTTTCGGTCTCCATTAAATAATTCCTCCTTTAATTTAGTGAGGGTAAAACATGGGGATTACAGATGGTTCTGGCTGGGACTGAAAGTGGGGTAATCAAAATAGGCTGCTGTGCTCAACCACGAATATTAGGAGCCAAGAGATTATTACAGCACAATTTATTTAATGGAGGGAGCCCAGGGAGGATGTGCGTGGCCGGTGGGTGGAAGGTTGCCTGTCATAGTGACAGAATGATTGAACGGTACCGTGTGACCTCGCCAGGCCCACTTGTGTGGGAGTGTGAAATCAGGACATGGGATCACAACTGTAAAAGAACGGCCTTTTTTTTTTTTTTTTTTTCTTCTGCATGTCTGTAATTCCTCCCGCTCCTCTCTGAAACAGCACTTAATTCAGCTTTATGTATTTGGCAGAGAGCTGAGTTTAACCTTGGCAAAGTAATCTCGAGGTGAGATTATATTGATTGATTGGACATTACATACATTTTGAAAATGGGAAAACCTGCGGGAAGCATTCTCCATGTGGTGCGTCACCCAGCTGGTATGCTTGATATATTTTGGTCACCTGACAAGTGTAATGTTGTGTCCTTCCTGCTTCTCCATCCCTTGCACTGTAACATCAATTTGTAATCTCTCCAGGTGGATACGCAACACTAGGCAGCCAAGATCCCATTCACGAGTTTTTTCCCCCTCTTTTAACACATTTCAGTGTCAGATTTATTTCTCTTGCCACTGGACAGATGTGATTATTGCCCCACTGACCAGAGGTAAATATGTCACTTTCACTTATCTCAAAATTTCAGGGTGTTTGATGGAGAGGATGTGTTTTTATTTATTTACAATGCATCACCCCATAGGCAGAGACCTTTTTGTACATTCTGCTTCTGGTTATACTACAGCCAAATTTTAACACCATTCCCTGTTTTGGGAAAGAGGAAAGTGAAAATGTGTGTTTGAAGACTGTGCTTTCTCCCTACAATGGACCGATAGTGATCCCTAGGTGACTTCACCTGTCCACACAGTCATGCAGGGGACACACTGAGAAGTGGGGGAGACAAGATACATGATTCTTGTTGACCCTTGTGACACTTAAAATATAAATTTTGCAGAAGGGGCTGCAAACTCACAGCTAGAAGGGTGATTGTAACTGTGGAGATAAAAGTGAATTTAATACTTTTAATACTGTATATGCTTTTAGTTTTGACTGTGGCACAGTGACTCTTTTCCATCCACATACAGTAGTGACTGCTCATAAATCTCATTTTACGCATTTAGTTTTAATTTCACTTTGACATTTGACATGTAATCAGCACTGGACGGAAAAGCAATCAACATCAACACAGATTATGTAGGTGTAATCTTCCAATGATACCCAAGAGGGCATTCTTTACTTTGATTACTGACACTGCAGTGATCCAACTGTCTGCACCTAATTTCTAACCAGACTGAGGGAGATGTATTTTTCTTTTTTACTAACATACGTGTTGTGAGTGAAGGTTTTATTTGACACAAAACAGGAAAACTATGAAAAACAAGAAATCAATTGGATGCCAGCAATCAAATAATCACAGCATGCTGAATTATATGGGAGTTGTAAGTGTGGTTGGAATAAATAATTCCAACTGTAATATTTCCAGTTGCTTTGGTTAAAATACCTCCTTTATCTTTATTCTGTCTCTTCTCTCTTATATTCAGGGTCCCAGGCATGCTATCCACACTACAGGATGTGATACCATTGAAAACTTTTCTTGTTTTGGTTCCTGCTTAGCTAGAAGCCAGAATCTGTTCATTTTAACAAAGCTATAAGGGTGCAAAGCACAAACATTCACAATATATGGCAGCTCAGATCTGATGCACCAAGCTGGCCTAATTTATGAAAGCCTGTGCCTTTGCACCCCAATAAATTCAAGTATTAATTGCGATATGTATCTTGTCTTGGTTTGGGGAGCATGGTGACTGACTGCTCAGTGTTTATTTCTGTCCGTGTTTTTTTATGTATCGGTTGTAGTTCGGTAACAAAATCACAACTTTCCATGCGTTGACCTCTGCTTGCACGCTGCAGCCCCAACCCTGCTCATTCGTTCTCACACAGATTCTGCTATATCTAGTAGGCTACACACAGGTTGACCTTTTCAGCCCTGTCCGTGTCCCAGGTGGATTCTCACACCCCTCTTGTCTCTCTGAAATTGGATTGCTTTTTTCCTATCAGCCCAGATAGGAAATGGCCAAGATGTGAAACTAGCACTGAAATGTTGCTCCAGGCGGTGGACAAAATATGAGAAACACCATATTAGAGAGCGCTTAGAATTTAATGTAAGACATTCACTAGTACAAAGTCAGCTCAACAGGCAATGACTATCAAGTGCAGGGCTAATTAGCAGAACATGCCAGAAATAATATTAGTTTCCAACTGTAGGTGACTCAGGGGAGCATGTGTCCATGTGTGTTCATTTAAATGTTCTTTCTGACTATTATTATATCATGACTGATACCCAAAAAACAGATAACACACATAAAAATGGATTGGTTACTTTCTAATTTGTCTATTTATGTGCACCGACTTTATAAGGAAAGCAGAGAAGGCTTATTCTATGTATGAAAACTATGTAAATATGAGTCTGTGGCCACTTATTTTGTGACACTTCCCTATAAGGCAGTGTTTCTCCAACTTTCACTCACAGATCACCTAAATCTAAATGGCCCCTAAAACAATATGCCAACAACAGTTCACAAATTGCAACTTAAAATGACAGTTTTACCAATATCATAGTCTCTGATTTTACATACTAGTTGATTAACTGTGCGTTCACACCAAAAGCATCGGGAGTGTCATAGGCAGCCGGCAGCCATTATCTTCCAAGAACGCTGCCATGAAAGGGCGTCTGGAGCATCGGCAGTAGTGAGTGTCGTGATGTGAGCATCCAGAGCATCAATTTGAAGTTGGGAGAAGCTCAACTTTATGCAAAAGAGCTACGTCGCTGCTGAAGCGGCAGCCAATTGCAGACTGGGATTCTCACAGCGGGAGAAATTGAGAGAGCCTAATGGTACGTTCACACCGAAACCGTTGGGAGCATCTGTTCAGAAATTCATGGACGCTTTGGACGCGCGGTCCAAGTTGTGTGATTCTTCTTAAGTGGGGGACACCTACACTCTGATTGGTTGATGCTATATTGTACTCAGGTGTATAAGTCACGATGCACTCGCCCATTTGTGGAGAATACGATGAAGGACAGCTCGTCTGACCATTTTTTTCCACATCACTGTAGACCAGCACCACTGAACTCTCAAATGCACATTTATCTTTGCAGTGAGGGGTTTACTCACTGCAACTCCATTATAATCTCTCTCTGTGTAATTGTTGATGGACTCTTGCTGCTGACGCAATCTGATCATGTCATGTACTCACATTTGTGGTCTCCTGAGTTTGAGCTGCTCTTCTGTTTTTCCTCACGTATTGCACTCGTGCATGAGTATCACAGTATATTTCAAAGTCTACATACTGATGTGTTCCCCATAGATCTAAATGAAGATGCCATTTTATCTAGTGTTCCTAATGAAACTCCAACCAGATAAGCATATGTATGTGGAAGAACACACATGACAGGAGGATGGCATTTCCACAAAGGACCTCTACATGATTTACTCTGCACGAATGTATAGAAAGCTAAAGTGCTTTGGAAACAGTGGGGTTTCCACTCAGAGAGGACTAGAGTCTAGTGCGCTGAGTAAAGAACTCTGTGTGTGGCTGGTGTGATTCACAGGAAATGTTTCCCTGGATCAATGTGTAAGGCCTGGCCCTGCCACATGCTGGGTGTCTAGAAGACTTGCAGTGGTGAGAGACAGATTGTTCCCACTTCTCTGCTGTGGGTGGGTGGATGGGGGCTCCCAGTTTATCTTTGCCATCTCTTTAGTCAACCTCCTTTTTTTTAACCTTTACCAGCCTCAGCTGTCCCAAGTTACCCAGTGTTTGATTGAACAGGAATACAACAGCAAAGTTAGCTTCTACAAATCGAATTTCTGATGTTGTCTAGCATGTACAATAGAGAAATCGTAGGGATGGCAAAATAATAAATCCTGTCTCATTTGGTTTAACAGTCAGATCAGCCTCTGCTTTTTTCTTACTCACGCAAACCAGCAAAAATCAGATAAACTGCATCTCCTATTCGATATGATTAGTTTTCATGCTCAGAGTGTCTTCTTATTGCACGTTTTCCATCAGCTTTTAAGCTGTATTATTTTGGTATTTAGTAACATTGTTTTTTTTTGTTGTTTTCCAATGCTCCCTTTTTTCCAAGGGAGGTGATTCAAGGTGATTCAGGAAAAAAGTTTTGTTTTCAAAACTACAACAGAAAGAGATGACCCCAAAGTCCAGAAACCATACTAACCTGGCTCTCTCCTCATACACTCACACCCTCTGACTGTTAGCCTCAGTCTTAATATGTCTCATTTTCTTCCTCTGTTTTCACATTTTCTCTCCACTTATTCTTTTTTCTTTTTGTAACCCCCTCTCTTCCTCTCACCCTTTGACCTCAGATCATCGTTTTGGAGATGGATAGAAAAGGCTTTCATTGTGACTGTTCCATTTGCTGATTGCGGCACCTGAAGTTGTGAAGATAATGGCCCAGCACTGGTGCAGCCCAGAGCAAGGGCACGAGGTGATGGTCTAAAGCATGACCAGCGCCTGCTATTACAGACTGTACATTATCTTAGCACTTCATCTATGTTAAGAGCTCCATCTCGCTCTTTTTCTCTCCCTTGCTCTCTCCTGTCGAACGTGGCTGTGGGTTGGTGGGGGAGGGGGGTTTTTTTTGGCGTTAAGTTGGGAGCCCCTGGCCAGTGTTCCCTCTGCCACACTCTGTGGCTGGCTGACAGGGAACACTTTTGACATGACCCTGAGGACCTTGCGGGAGATAACAAGGAATCATGATAAAATACAGATGCAATTAGTGGCGGGATAACAGTCCACCAAGCAGAGAGTGCAGATAATGGCAGATGCGAGTAGCCTTGCCACTCACTTGTCCTACTCTGTTTTTCTCCTCAGTGGACATATTTATTTTTTGACTGCAGTTACAACTCTGGTACAGTTTGTGTTCCTTGCAGCAGATAGCAAGTAGCTCTCAGGAAAGGACTCTGCAGGACTGCAAAGACAAGGACAAGGATACTGAGTAGCAGCTCTTGGCACCAGGTAGATTCTCTCCAGCCTAAAAAAGTGAAAAGATCGCAGTGGTATGAGAATGGGACACACAGACACAGAGCATTCTTCTAAGGCAGTCTGTGAAGTGACTCTTGTGGTTTCATGATTTAATCAACGCTCTTACGTGCGCATTCGTGAGCTATTCAAACATCAGAGGAAGTTTAGTGCGGGCTTACACTACTCACAAAAAGTTAAGGATATTCGACTTTCAGGTGAAATTTATGGGAAATGTAAAAAGTTCATGCTACAGTGATATATCATGAAAGAAGGGCATTTAAGTACAAGTATGCAATGGTAATTTCTGCATCTCAAATAATCAGGCTGGTTTCAGATCCCTGAATCCTGAGAAGGAGCTGTTAAATTCCGACCAAATCAGAGGTTATTATATTGCAGAAAAAATTTAGTTTTAAACATTAATAATCATCTCTAAAGCAATGTGCTTTGTGCATGTTTGACATGAATCCATGGCCAACTATACAATATAGATGCACAGTGGACTAAACGCAAATACCCCATGACACACATTTTTGCTGTTAATCTGAACCTGTCAGTCAATCACATTTGACAGCCCTCGTGTGATTCCTGTCTGAATTTTTGAAATTTGAATTTTACTGGTTATCCATCTCCTTGAACATTTGCCAGTGTTTACCTGTAAAGGGTCAGACTTCTGTCTGTTAGGAAAAAGTGTCCCACTGCAGCATATGTGACATTGGCCCTAGCATTGTCTTTCTGTTGGCTCTGTTGAATAACAGTCCTAGATAGAGCTTTAGAGGTGAATGAAAAATCATACGCTGTACCCTTTCCTTGATGTCCTACCAGTAGAACCTCTTGTAATCTTATTTATGGGCCTCTTTTAGCAGCGTTAGGTAAGGATAACTCCTTTCAGTTGATTTTGCTTCTCCTCTCCCCTTTGCAGGCATTTACTAAATCCCTCTGTTTTCTCTTGGCCTAAGGTTGGGGAGATTTGCCTCTACCACTGATGAAATCTTCTTAGGCTAGGTTTGATAAACCAGCATGCCTCACCTAAATATAGCCACCTGCGACTGCACAGCCCCAGTGTCAGTGATGTGCTTGCAGCGTGCCTGCTGGCTGTGCTTAGTAAAGACAGCGTCATTATGACAGTTCATTGGAGCGGGTGACAACAAAAATAGGATTAACCCTTTTTAACCCGATCTTTTTCTCCTAAACACCTAAATCTTGCTGTTTTTGCCAAATAGCTTGTTAATAACTAATGGGATGCTCTTTTATTGGCAGTACACATGTGTTTTTGTTGTTAGTGAAGTTGAAATTGCTGCAGATGCTTACCTCCCGTTAATTGGGACAGGCTTTATAGTGAATCGCCTCTCCATGTGGGTAAGTGTAGCTTATGTAAAGTAAAGTGATTTTTTTTTTCTCTCACAACAGCCATTCATGCTTGATTTTCATTCAGTCTATTTCATTCATTCAGAACTGGGATTGGTGTTAATGAGGTTGTTGCTCTGTTTGCATCTCTTTAAACTGGTGAAAGAACAGCTATTCATAGCTAAAATGTAGCCTTGATGGAACGTACACCAAAGAGATGTTTGAATAAAAAGCAAAGGCACATAAAAATTCTGTTAATTTATGTCCTTTTTTTAAATACTGTTTTGCATTTTTTTTGTTTTGTGTAATATAATAATTATTATATAAATTATAATATAAATTATTAAACTTTTGTATTTATAAAACAAAGTGATAAATCAGTCTCACTCTAACCTTTAAAAGTCATTAAAGCAGATGTGACGAATAAAATCGACAAATAGAGAAAATAGGTTTTTATGAATATGGCCGCCATATTATGGCAAAACATTAATGCTGTACAATATTGAAGTTAGCATAGACAACTCAAACGGTAATTTATTTCACGAACCTTGAAACCTCATGTCTGAAAAAAGAAATACATTTTCCAACTGAAAAAAATGTATTTGAATGACTCAGTATCAACCCAAGATCAATATTTGCATCTTCTGATTTATCTCAGTAAATGTCTGCGTGAACCGCTGTGTTGGCATTAATGACTTTTGTGTGGTGGTTCTGTGAGTGCAGTTTGTATGTCAGTAGTTGAAGTAAAAGTCCACATTTTATGGATCAGTTTATGCAATGTCGGTCAAAAAGCATTTATGCTATAAACCAGCTTCAGTGGGCAAAAGAAAATGTTTGTTTGGTTTGTTTTTAAGACAAGGACTACCGCCTTTGGGGTTGTATATCGGTATTGTTTTTGCAGAACATTATAATGTTACAGTGAATTTAAACTTTGGATATAAAACCTGATCAGGTCATTAATATTTATCTAATCAGTTCCTCCTAGAACTAGTAAGTAAATATTTGTCCGAGATGGAGCAAATCCATCTGGGTGTTCCTGATATACACCATTACAAGACTGTAATCATACCACTTTTATCTTTGACCATCAAATGACAACTAGTACATGTTCAAGTCTAAATGAGTGTTCTTGCTGAATCAGAAAAAATCCTTTACAATGGTATTAAGGTAACACATCTGAGAGACTATGATGTCAAGATGTCACATTTTCCTTGACCTTTTATCTTTGATCACTAAAATTCAATCTGCTCTTTTCTGAGTCAAAATGGATACATACTGTACTGAAAATATTCCCTTCAAGAGTTACCGAGATATTGAATTCACAAGTTGAAAACTGTGTTTTGTGAGATCACTGTGACTTTAGTTTTTGCCACCAACACTTGATCAGTTCATTCCCTAGTCCAAGTGAATGTTTGTGCCAAATTTGAAGATACTCCCTGAAAGTGTCCTCTACCGGATTAATGAGAATGAGATGGACAAATGGACAACCCAGTCCATCAGTCAGTCATGTATGTGACTAAATCATTTTATTTACCTTTGATTTCAGTTCCATTTCATGTCGTGTTACTGTCAAAAAATAAATATGACAATAATAAAGTTACTATAATGTCATATTAATAACATTTTAGCAAGTCTAAGGTTAATGTTGACATCTTGAGTTGCAGTAGTTTGGGGGAGAAATAAAGTGATATGAAAGTTTTGTGTTGGGATGTGTTCAAAATGTAACAGGGGGTTTTGCTGTCTATATTTATTATAACATGAGTCAGAATTCTCAGGCATATGGTGAGTCAGTAGTTCTGAGCAGGACCCCTGATAACTAATCGTCAGAGAGAAAATGGGAGCAGACACACTCATAACACATACATACACACACACACACACACACACACACACACACAGAAAGCAAATGAATTATTCAAACCAGCAACGTTTTTTTTAATGCAAAAAGACAAACTTCAATCATTTAATCAGCCCAAATCACATTTAAATTGCATGCTATGTTGGCTGGTGCCCTCATGGAAGTGCAGTGTGGGAGTACCCACTGTTCTGCTGTTCCCATTCAGTCAGTGTGGTGCAGAATTAAGGGAATCGCTGTTAAATGCTGTCTGAAACTTGTACCGGACTTGATAGATGATCTGCTTACATGCCATCACCCTCAGCATGGTAGCCAACAGGTAGCCATCTCTGCAAGGAAAGTGTAAATACATTTGTACGCATACATGCACAAATACAAACATATATTCTCTGCATATCCTCTATATATGAAGGACAATATATCCCCTAATGTCAATATGGGCTACTTTGAAAGGTAAGTGTGTCTCTGTGTTTGCAGTGGCTCACGTGCCTTTCAGGTAGCCCGACTGGCAGGGCAAGAAGGATGAGAGAAGCTTACTGTGTAGTCAGATGCACTCTGAGGGCGACAACATGTTCTTGCTGTCTCTAGTCACCCCACCAGAGAGCAGAGTGAGCTGTGGATCTGGCCCTTTAGACCGCAAAATGTCAGGGCTCCGTTCAACAGTACAGTGAGCTCTCAGCACCAAAGTAAGTTAGGTGTGAACTAATGTGCTGCTTCTGTTTCTCAGTGTTTCTCTGCTTCTCTAGGCCTCAGTTGTATGTCTGTGTCAGCAGCAGCTGTGGCCATAGCTATTACAGCTTGTCAGTTTGTTCCTTTCATTCATGTGAGCGCTGCATCCCAGGAAAATACCCCGAGGGGTTCAAATTTGGCACAAACGTTTATATGGACTAAAAAAATGCAAAACAAAAGTTGTTGGTACCTTAGATCACCCTACCCTTCCATCTCCCTCCACACCTGAGGGTATTACCTTCATATCGCCACTGCTGGGTTACTGTGTTTTGCTTTTATTTCATTTCAAGACAGGTGGTGCAGCACCGCACAGCATGAGTCTGTGATTTGGGATGCATACAGAGAGAGATAAGGGATTCTTTAATGCCTTTGAAATGTCCGCCTAACATCCCGCACTTGCCCAACTGTATTTATAGAACAATGTTCTTCTATGTCAGGGTCCCAGTGCATAATAAAACACAGTAAATGGATCCTCGCTATGTTTAGGTGACCTGACCTCCATTAGGAGACAACCACAAAAGTAAAAGGAGAAATCATGAGTGTGTACTTTACACATGCATGCATGCACACACTTACACACACACAAACATTTAAAGCCGCTGTCCAAATGTAAACAATGAAAACATTTCCACATAACTCTCTGAAATTCTGCACACTGAGGTGATTCCTTGTCACCCAACAGCATCTGATATGTAATTAAGGCGTAGTCTTGGTTGTCAATAATTGCATATAGCTTGAGTCACCTGATCACGAGACATCAAGTGACGCCACGCAAACGTGTTAAATTGTGTTTCAGTCAAGTGATGGGCTACGTCTTGCTGTGCAGAAAGTCTTAACTGTGATGTGTGCGTGAATGAAACAGTACTTCTGCATTGTTTGGTTTGAAACTCTTTGTGTTGATGCAGCTGTGATTATGATGTTGTCAGTTCATGGGAATTAGTTGGAGTTAATGTACTCGCTATGCTAGTGCTTTGCTAATGAGCCAGACGAGGCTACACCCTCACCTTTCTCTGCTGATTTGAGTTAAAGCCATGTTTGTACTATTATAAACTGTTGTTTGTGCCGTTTTGTTTTTTCGTCTTTGTGTTTTATATTTTTACGTGGTTAAAATAATGGGTCAAAATCTATGCTTATGCTGAACTTACTCTAACTCCCTAACCAGATGTAGCGCACAAGGACTTGCAGAATAAAAGCACACAGTTAAGTTAATTCTGAGGCTTTACCACTAGTCATGGCAGGAAGTGTTATTCTAACATTACCAGTAACTTCATGCAGTGATGATGTGACAGGAAAACCTGTTTAACAGTGGCCCTGAGTTTGTTTTGACCATAGGGAGAATAATGTGGTTATAACTGTTTGTTCACTCACAGTCTTAATATTGTGCTTAAGTTGACATTATTACACTACTAAGTTTATTAATGACCATTAGTGGTGTCCTGGCCAACACTCCAGGGTGAAATGAACACAATACTATAATCCACTCCACTGCAGATTTCTTAAAGCTTCATATAGATTTCTTAGCCAGTTGATTGGTTTAACTGGAAATAATACCGTATCTATCCAATAGTTTCATTATGTGGTAAATCTTTCACGTGTCATGCATCTCACTTTTTATTTATACAGCTGCTGTTGTTAATCTTATCAGCCCCAACACTCCTACAATAAATGAGGCTTGCTCAAACAGGTGGCAGCAGTGGCTGTGTTATGCCAGGGGGATGTTCAGAGGTCTTAAACACCATTCTGTGTCTATTTCTTTCACACTGTTTCTTCACTCTGTCATTCACGTGGCATCATCTAACTGCTGGCTGAAGGTTTGATTATTTCATTCTATGAACCAAACATCCATGTCAGGTCGCGACACCTTCAGTGGCTTGTCTTGTTTTTCTGATGCTGAAAAACACCCAGTTGCTGAATTCAGATTACATTAATTTATATTGACCACACTGGGCGATGTCTGTACGTTGTCAAGGTTTCTATAAATGACTAAATATATTGCAAAAATCATGAACAATCCCATGAGTCATTGATGTATGTTAACTGCTAATATGAAGATCTTACCATGCCAACATGCCAAGCATAGATGGATATGATGAGCGTTAAACCTAAACATGTTATATTTTAAAGGAGACATATTATGCCCCTTTTCTACAAATTAAAATAGTTCCCAGGTGTCTTACAGACATGTCTGTGACATGCTTTGGTCAAAATACCCCAAGGACCAAACATCACAGCACTCTTTTTATCCACTCAAAACAGCCCTGTTCAGAGTGGCCTTATCGCTTTAAACGCAAATGAACCACTGCTAGCCCCACCCCACTCATTCTACTGGTACCGGTACTCACAGATAGGGGTGGTATTTTGCAAATTTGAAAACTAATGACATCATTGTCAGACAACCAAGGGGACAGTTTGAAAACCCACATGCATTTCAATCTAGGTAGCCTGAAAATTACAGATTTTTTGGTCAATTCTCGCATTTTGGGGGCCAGAAGGCAAGACATACATCAAATACATATGAAAGCCTTCAAAAAGTTATATTTCCATGATATGTCCCCTTTAAAGCATGTTAACATGGTGATTGCAAGAGCTTCACTGTGCGTCCTCACAGCGATGCAAGCCTGTCTATTGACTCTCAGTCTATCATTATGTCATTGAAATTAGCTTATGCATGTTTTGATTGCTCTCTCCTATTTGAATACTGTCAAAAAAGAACAATGTGATTTTACATAGTTTTGCCTATTTGCAAAAAAGCAAAGTCAGCATCGATGTTGACTGAGAGTGTTCAGAACCAGAACCGAAACCAGAACCGAAACCAGAACCGGAACCAGTACCAGTATCGCAACCGGGACCGCGACCAGAACCAGGATCGGGACCGGGACCAGAACAAGGACCGGGAGCGACCAGGACCACCAGAACCGAAACCAGAACCGGTACCGGTACCAGGACCAGAACCAGGACTATACTATACCGTTTCCAGAACCGGAACCGCTACCGGAACCGCGACCAGAACCGGGATCGGGACCGGGACCAGAACCAGGACTATACTATACCGTTTCCAGAACCGGGACCGCGACCAGTTTCCAGAACCGGAACCGGTACCGGTATCGCAACCGGGACCGCGACCAGAACCAGGATCGGGACCGGGACCAGAACAAGGACCTGGAGCGACCAGGACCACCAGAACCGAAACCAGAACCGGTACCACAACCGGAACCGCGACCAGAACCGGGATCGGGACAGGGACCGGGACCAGGACCAGAACAAGGACCGGGAGCGAATCCGTTCCGACGCTTCCGATGACATCTCCTGTATTTGACTTCACATGGCTA
>OMNW01031687.1:31965-42841 GCA_900303245.1 Selene dorsalis
TAAGCAAAGTCAGCATCGATGTTGACTGAGAGTGTTCAGAACCAGAACCGAAACCAGAACCGAAACCAGAACCGGAACCAGTACCAGGACCAGAACCAGGACTATACTATACCGTTTCCAGAACCGCAACCGCTACCGGAACCGGGACCAGAACCAGGACTATACTATACCGTTTCCAGAACCGGAACCGGTACCGGTACCGGAACCGTGAGCAGAACCGGGACCGGGACCAGTTTCCAGAACCGGAACCGGTACCGGTATCGCAACCGGGACCGCGACCAGAACCAGGATCGGGACCGGGACCAGAACAAGGACCGGGAGCGACCAGGACCACCAGAACCGAAACCAGAACCGGTACCGGTACCAGGACCAGAACCAGGACTATACTATACCGTTTCCAGAACCGGGACCGCGACCAGTTTCCAGAACCGGAACCGGTACCGGCACCGGACTATACTATACCGTTTCCAGAACCGGAACCGGTACCGGTACCGGAACCGTGAGCAGAACCGGGACCGGGACCGGTTTCCAGAACCGGAACCGGTACCGGTACCACAACCGGAACCGCGACCAGAACCGGGATCGGGACAGGGACCGGGACCAGGACCAGAACAAGGACCGGGAGCGAATCCGTTCCGACGCTTCCGATGACATCTCCTGTATTTGACTTCACATGGCTATGAACTGTGGGTAATTTCCTTAAGCAAAGTCAGCATCGATGCTGACTGACAGTGAGGGGACATCAACTGGCTTGATGATGTAACAGTGGGACTCGGACTTGCTCGGTTTAATCAATAAACAACGTCAACAGGATTATAATGGCCCATAAATTTAACACCACATGTCCATTTCTGTTTATAATTTCTCTTCAGCGCTGACGTTGTCACTACACGCTGTTGACAATATCCGGTGACGGTGGCGACCGACGCTTAAATAATCCGACGTTTCATCGAGTTGTTTTCTTATTGCTCTGGTGTGCGAGAGACGTGATCGGGCCCATTAGACCAAAATCCAGTCGTGCTGTTTCGGCTGGGATGCAAGCGTGCCTATTAATAAGCTGTGTAGTTCAGACACATACGCAGGCGATCTAGCATTTGTTGTATTGGGGGATATGGCAATATGAAGAACAAATGTCATTACCTGTGTTTGCATTTTGTCCTTTGAAGTTTGTCTTGTCCTCTTGGGCTTTCATTTGTAACATGAGCAAACAGTGGTGGCAAGGTCTGGCTAAATATAACTCCACTTGACAACAAGCTGGAACAGTAGATCCACTTTTACTTTGAAGAATTCCAATTACTGTCACTGTTTCCTTGGTGTGTGTGTGTGTGGCTGCAATAGACATGAGATGTGTGTTGGTACATACTGTATATTTATGCATGCATGTGTAAGTGTGAGATGCTCTTTCAGACTGTAATCCAAACACATTAAAAACCAAGCATCTGCTCCATAGCATTCGTCCACAGATCCATGTTTTAGAGGCGATGAGTCTTCTCATCCCCTGAGGCGAACATGACCAACAAGGAGAATAGAAGACTGTCCGTGACTTTCATGTAGTCATTCTCAGAAAATAAACACTGCTAGATGAAAACAAATATGTATTATTAGTTGTGACCAAGTCTTCACCCCTTAAAATGGTAACATTTATTTAATGGCAGTGTGGACATGAGTGGTTTTGAGCAGCATCTATGTAATACCAAAAAATACTTTAAGTTCAAGCACTTAATCAGAGGACATTAGTGGAAAAATCATTTAGATCTAACTACTCATCAATAGGTGATACACTGTGTATCATCCAACAAAGGAAACACATGGAACATAAAGGACATACAAGGTTCTCATGAAGGTATCAGTAGAAAATAAAAAAGAATAGACCTCAGTTGTGCCAGGTTATTTTTAACTTGCCCTGTGAGGTTGACAGTATGTGGCCAATTGTTAGTAAAAAAAAAAGAACTGAAGCTTTACTCAGTCTGACTTCACCTGGACTATATTTCTTTTTCTGTGAGGCTGTGTGATCCAATAGAGCAGCAGTTCATTGTAAGCCTATAAGTTATTTATTTCTACACACTGTGAATATACTATGAAACCAACAGACATCAGCTGCAGCTTCAGGAAGTAAAAGAGAGGTAGTTATGTGTTGTAAGGGGTCTAGCTAGCTTCCAGTGAAAATGCATCTTCTTTCCTGGTTATGTATGTTGCATCCTTTCTTCTTTATTTCTTATGGCCGTGTTCTTTTAATTGGTTTTGCACAGAGACAGATCTTTATGGCCCAGTTAGAGGTGAGTGGGTAAATCATCCTAAACTCACTGGGCCAGCGCACCATGCAGAACGCCCTCATGATGCAATATATGGAGTATCCAGGGTCCATCACCCTAACCACAAAAGACCCAATCTGGATTCAATTACCAAGCAAGAGTGCACAGAGAGTGCAATTTATATCCAAACTCCCAGGGCTGGAAGATGGACGAGGTCACAGTACATTCTGTAATTAACAGTTAACCCTCATTGACCTTTGAGTTGTGATTTATGGGTCAAACACAAATAGCTTGCATGTCAAGGTGTCTGCTGATGGTGTGCTGGGGGGGTTACATATGTTTAGGTCATTACGCCATAATTTCACTGTGCGAGTGTGCATGTGGTTACTTCCACCACACTGCATAACACGTAAAGGCACCTAAGGGTAAAATAGGCTAGTGATATGACACAGATAGGATTTAATTACATATCTGTCACATAGATTGAATGGATAAACAATTATTCCCCCTCACTGGCCCAGCTGTTGTTGTTGTTGTGTGCCAGTGTGTGTGTATGTGTGTGTTGGTGTTTTACAAAAAAAACTTAGTCCCTTGATGAGGCAATAATTTCTGGATATACCTATCAAGTAAATTGTAATGTTATGTGACATAGACATTTAACATACAAACCATATAAACAATGTAGATGCAGGTGATTTGAGTTCAGTTTATGTGTAAAATATGTAATCTGTTATAATGTGTGGTCAGATAACACCTAGTGAACTAAAATAGATGTGTCAACATAGATACTTCATCACTTTGCCATAACTGTAACTGTAATTTATTGATGCTTGGATGAAAAAAAAAAGTTACATCTGACACTGTAGGTGATACCACCATAAGACTTTGTGCTCCTAATATTAACAAGTAACAGGGTTTCTTTAATCTTTTTTTGTATGATGAGTTAAGTGGTACAGAACAAAATCTGTGCAGAACATCACCAGTTGTTGGGTAATGTACGATTTTTACCCATCTTTTGACTTTGAGTATTCTCTGTTTGGTAATCTAGTTTCTCCTTCCTTTCTCCATTTCTCTCCAACAAGGTTTTACTGGGACTTGACCATGCTGCTGTTGATGGTGGGCAACCTCATCATCATCCCTGTGGGCATCACGTTCTTTAAAGATGAGCACACGCCCCCCTGGATCGTGTTCAACGTGGTCTCCGACACTTTCTTTCTCATGGACCTGGTCCTTAACTTCAGGACGGGCATCGTCAAGGAGGACAACACAGAGATCATTTTGGATCCACAACAAATCAAGATTAAGTACTTGCGGAGCTGGTTTGTGGTGGACTTCATCTCCTCCATACCTGTGGACTACATCTTCCTCATCGTGGAAACACGCATAGATTCAGATTTCTACAAGACGGCGCGGGCCTTGCGGATTGTCCGTTTCACCAAGATTCTCAGCCTGCTGCGGCTCCTGCGCCTCTCCAGACTCATTCGCTACATCCACCAGTGGGAAGAGGTAGGAAAGTGCACCTCACAGCATACATTGTATGTTAAAGCTTACAACTAAAAGTTGTGTTGAATGTTGCCCATTTTTGTGATGTGTGCTGTATTGACTTGTCCAAGACAAATTAGATTCCCTGGATGTCAACAAGATGCAATGACAGGGAAAATACCAAGGAAATCACAATAATTGACAGGATACCGTTTGATTATGCCAGTCAAACGCATACGGTTCCACTTCCTAATCCAATTATAGTCTAAGTGGTATTCCCATGCTGGGGAGCAACAGCTAGACTGTTTGCAGAGATCTGTATTTTCCCTTTTCCTCTGAAAAGGAAACACGAATAAATGCTGCTTCTGATTACATCCACCCTTGAAATGAGTGAAGAGGCTCTTTTGCTGTACCCCAGTCACCAATGAGTTGATGAATCTGCCATGTTATTACCGTTTTCTCTCTGTGCACCCATCCAGCTAGCAGTTGGGACCACAGAGCCCAGAGAGACTTCTCTGCAATACAAGCATGATTATAATTACGTTAATAATTAGAAAAGTTCCAGTTGCTCTCACTGGATGGATCTTGTTGTTTAGTCTCAGAGGTAAAAGGTGCAAAGTGAAGAATCAGAGCCACAGTGTGGAGTCAACAAGAGGACACTCACTAGAGAATAATCCGGGACAGTCAGAGGTGCACTGGTCGATTGTGAGGTTATATGAGGTAATGTTTTCAGGCTAAGGGGGGCAGATAGACAAACTAGAGTTCTGTTATTTATATTGTCCAGTCACAAAATAAGGGAAAGCACTGGATAGTTTAACAAATGCAACCTATGAGGAGAAAGAGGACTGCTTCTTGGAGGCTCAGAGTCTCATAATAAACTGCTGTTTGTCATTCCACATATCCTTCCTAAAAATAACCAAAGCCCCCTACATGCTTATATTTCTCCAAGGCAGTGGTGGTGCAGGGTTGAGGCTTTAGTTTGGGGTTTAGTGTCTCGATGAAGAGTACTTTGGCAGAATCAGTGTGCATGGTCATAATACAGATGTTATAGCAGCAGCACTGCATCGCTGCAGTACATGCTGTTATTAGTGTCAGGGATTAAACCCATGTTTTCTTTACTAGTCAGATTGTGGGCCTCCAGAACCAGAAATCATTTAACAGATGGCTCTTTCACTTAATGTAAGCAGTTCATACCTATTGAAATACTGTATTACAGCATAGTACAAATGCAGTATTGAATTTTCTTGTGTCTTTATTAGAAGATTTTTGTATTTACTGTATGTATGCATATTCACAAAAATTACCTTTTCATCATATAGCACAGAAACTCATCATTATGCTCTCATAGGTAAATTTTTTGTGACTCCACAAAACAGTTATTTCAGAATGAGTCACTTGATGACTATCTTAGAAAACATTCATTGGACTGTATATGGTCATAGTAACAGTACAGTAGTGTATAGTCATTTGTAAAACATATTTTCATTTACTGTGAAGTTTTTTTCTTAATTCAACACTGAAGTGATGTTAGAGCCAAGAGAATACATACAAACAACGTTGTGTTGATATCCATTAATTAGCCTGTTTGCACAATGTTATCAAAATGCAGCATAGCTTCATTAGTTGGTGGGTGTGCTCACCTGAGTTGATGACATTACGCATTATGAGCAAGCGGAAAGGTTGAATAACAAGGCGATTGCCAACCAAACCACAGTGGCCCCAGACCTGCCCACGGGCATTTAGAAAAGTTCTTGGTTTTCAGATATTCAGCTGGCACTCTGGGTAGAACAGTGTATATAAGTGTGGTGACATTAATCATGCAGGGCCTCTGTGATGCCATTTCAAAGAGAGTAAAAGTTCAAATGAATCACTGGGGGAGAATCCCTGTGCCGCCATGCATGCCTGCTGCTGCACCTCTGAGCCCAAAATGTAGGCAAGGATACATGTAGTTCAGGCCAACCTTCACTTGAATAGAGTGGACACACTGACAGCGAGCTGTCACATGTTGAGCACGCAATAAGGCTACAAAGGAGAGGAGAGAGGAGGCAGCAGAAAAAAAAGAAAATAAATAAATAAAAAACAGAAGTGCCTGCTGAACTAGTTTATAGCTGTGGGCTGTTGTTTTATTGTAATTGACCACCTCCCCAGACTAGTACTAAAGCTTAGAAATAAAGAAAAATACTAGGATGTGAGGGAAACAAAACAAAAACAACACAGATTCATACTCATTTTGTTACAAAAACTGCATGGACGTTGCAGGACAGTGGTGACTGCAGAATTTTCAAAAAAAAAAAACCCAAAAAACAAGTGAAACAGTACAACAAAGAGGCGACCCATTACACTCACTGAGCCAGCTGCCATTTATGCGTTTTATGCCTATGTGGGTGGCGTGCGCGTGTGTGTGTGTTTGTGAGGCTTTGCTGATGAATGCTAGTTAGGCCGACAGAGTGAAAGGCCAGCTTTGCCTCAGTGCCAGAGTACTCCAGATGCAACCTCAGAGAAATGTCATCTGTCACTGCAGAATAACTTGTCGCCCAGATCTCACCACCTGACTGACTTTTTGACTTTTACTATTGACAGCAACACTTCAGACGACATGCGAGTGTCTCAGAGCCATTTGAATATTTTGGCAGCACTTCATGCTGACCTTACTTTGATTTATTCGCCTGCACTTTGAGCTTGTGAGTGAAACTGGAAGTAGTTATTTTGTGGTCACAGTTTTATACCTATACTGTCCAAACAAACAAAACTGCCTCTCAGAACTGAGGCAGGATCCTTGTGATCCGTGACGCTGGGCAATTTTTTTTTTGTCGTCCCCCCGTAACATCACTGAATGCCATTCTGCTTTGCTTGCTGCTCTAAATATGGCGCCGCAATGAGATGCACTCCTCTGACATGGCGGAAGCTGCCGACCTGTGATGTCCCATTGTCCTCCAAAAAGGCAAAGCCGATTTATTTTACTCGTATATCACAAGTATCTGCAATCCGTAAATAGTCCTGCACAAATTCATTTGGTTTGTTATTGTTTGAGTTTCATCTCCTCCTCGGTTAGAAGTCACACAAAGGACACTTCCTCTGGGAGGCGTTGAATACAGCTCAGTGAACTGAACCGCCTGGTTTAATGCCTCGTAGAGTGATACTTTTGGGAACAAATTTTTGAATAAGTGTCTTTTCTCATGTACCTGCTGCAGCGAGGGAAGCTTTTTAGGAATTCAGGACAAGACAAAGGAATAAAACAATATCAGATGCACCAAAGAGACAGAGATACTATTCATAAGAAAAGCAGAGACAAAAAGGAGCTCAAATGTATCACAGGTGAAGAAGTGCCTGAAGCAAAACAGATTCACAAAATCATAGTGGCATACATGACTTCTGGACACATTATGTATAGAAACAGTTTTTTCCAAAGGTGACTAAGCAAATTGTTTGTTGTTTCACGCTCTCACTCAAGGGGAGTTGCACCTGCAACTGTAACCTGCACTCCTGCAGCAATAGATACAGTAGCATCATTCTCAATTATAGTGTCAGTACCTTGTGAAATAACAACATATCTAAGCCTGTCATTGAATGCATGAATAAAATCATATTTTATTATGGAAATAACATAACAAGCCAAGGGAGTAGATCATTAATCTTGAGCATTGCAATTATCATACATGTATATTCATTGCAGTAGGCTATATGTATGCCAGCTGAGTGTTTTCCTGTGTATAAGGGTATGCATGCTTTTGCTGGCTTGTTGACATGGACTATGATAACATGTCCTTAGAAGAGCATACTGTGCTTGTAGCCTGAAGCTCAGACATGTTGGCACATAACCACAATGTGTCCTTGAGCACGATTCTTCCAGTAAATGGCAAGTTGTTTCCAGTATTCTCCTACATATAGAATGACTGTATGAGGAGGTTTTACAGAACAACACCCATTAAGGAAAGGGGTAAATTTCAGTCCTGACTATCCAGGACTATCTATAGCATGTTTATTTAGGACGATAAAACAGATATTACATTTGGAGGCTGTGAGTAAAAAAAACAAAAATCCAAGAGACTACTGCTGTATATTTACTGGCTTTGCTGTTTAGAGAATGAATGTTTTTGTTTTATTCTATAAACCACTAAATTAATTTATCTTAAAGACTAATATGTAATCTGTAATAATAATAATCATCATCATCATTTAAGGTCTAGTCCTTATTGTCTTTGCCAGAACAAAACCTGATTCTTCTTTGCTTCACTGATGGATTATGGGTTTTTTAGCTCTGCACAACTTCAGCCTCCGGGAGTCGGTTTCAAACCGTCCTTGCTTCACCCCAGCTGCCATTTGCCACTCTTTTTGTAGGTCACTTGATGACATGCTATGGCCGCTGAGTGACATTCAAATGAAACTGTGGTCATCTAGGTCCGTGGAGAGGTGTTCTTACCCACTGCCAGTCTGTAGCTTTGTGGCCCGCAATGTCCGCTGCTTGACCTTGTTGTTATAAACCACCATCTTTGAAATTTCAAGGATGGAAGCAACCCGACGTCCAGTGTATCCCTCAGCCTGTAAAGCCAGAGAAGCCTTAATTTCCTCGCTTGTATTTTCAGCTGATTTGGCATGGTCAGTACTAGGTTTTGTTTCCACTTACATTTGAGGCACTCCTAGCATTGTTTTCCATGTTTGAGAATAGGGATAACAGTTTTTATACTCAAGCCAGATTTGATTCAAGTGATCACCTAATTCTTAGGTAAAATAAGGTCTTTCTGTGTTGGAATTCAACTTACAGAATGGCTGCTACACACATGGAAATGTTTCTTTAATTCCTGAGCTACATATCTCTAGTGGAAATTATATCTAAAATGATGTTCATGTTATATTATTTGTATACTATTAGCAGCTCTCATCTGTTGCATTAAAAAACGAAGCACAGAATGGTCTCAGCATCTGTATCTGCATTCGTATTATCTTAACCTCCTCAAAGACTCCAATCCAAACATCGCTATCAGTATCCTATTGCAAAGTAAAGCTGATCCCTCACCATGTGTATGTCCTATTTATTGCAATTGTCATAAATTAGCTCTTCCTCCATTTCCCATACAAACACTTTGAGATTTAAGGGTATTTTTTTACAACTGCCATGTTGACAGAATGTTGTTAACAAACAAGGAGGTTTTGGCAGTGGTGGCTATATGCCAGTGATAACACTGTCATGCATAATGATGTTCAACATGGGCTGCAGATGTCCATCACACTTGCGGTGCACACACAAACATGCACACGCACCCATGCACACATGTGCACACACGTGCACACAGCAGATTGCTGTTATGGTGCCTTCCCTGTCTCCCTCTTGTCAGTTTCCTCTTGTCACTTTTCATCAGGATAAAAATAAGACTGTGACCGGATATTCTCCTCATTGGAGTTGTCTCCTGTTGACAAACCAGTGACTTGGATGAGATTAGTCATCCTGTTAAATCAGATTCAAGGCAGTGCACTAATGACTAAGCTCTGAGGGCTTCCTCTCATCGTGCCTGATGCCTACAACATAACCGTCTCAACTGGCCGACCCTGTAAACGTTCCCTTTAGCATTGATGGAGATGAGTTTGTCAGAAGAGCTGAGGCTTTTTCTAAGAGAGCAGGGTATTTAAAAAACAAATATTTTATAGTGAGGTGTGCAGTCAAATAACTTTAGGTACAAAGAGCTCTGCCACATCAACTGTTATTATTACTGTTATTTATTGGACTGAATTAGGACAATCAGGCAATTAATCACAATATAATCAAAATTGCAATATGGCCAAGTGCATGAACCAAATCACAGGAGCTGCAATTTTTTTTTTTTTTTTTATAAAAGTAAAATGTGTTTGAAAATCTTTGTGCACTGTCAGCACCATAAGTGTTGTGTTTGGAAAGAGGCACCCTGGCCAGCAAATCATCTTCTCAAGATGTAAAGGGACATGGTTGTTTGGTACAAGACCCAACAAGAATCACATCATCAATATTATATTTTTCAAGAGAAAATAAAAAAAAAAAATTGACCATTCACAGTATGATGGTTTTTTTTAATGTTTTTATTTTTTTTAGCATATCCTGCAGCCCTACTATTAATATTGGCATATGGGTTTGTTGAGATTCACGGCTCAGCCCACCTAAGTGGCTGTGTACTTTAGTTATGGAGAAACAAAATGACATGTCAGTTAAATGTTCAGTTCTTTGTTAAACGTCAGCCATGTTGCTTCCCTGTGGACACAGAAAATGAGTGAGGTGTGTTTCATTTCCACCCAGTAAATCTATACAAAAATATTTAAATAAGTTAAATCAACTAATCAGCCCCCCACTCACTGACCCATTACCTTGGCCAATGACTGGTCTTTCAGAGATAAGAAAAGCAGGAAGAATAGATTTAATGGGCTATTATTGAGTGCACAATGAGGCTTGCCAGCAACAGTGACAGGTCCTCAACACTGAATGAGCCTGTGTGCGATATGAATACCCACAGTGGATTTGCTTAAAAAAACTATTACACAAAAATGTGTAATCCTGCACAAACCCAATGGCGCATCTTGGTGGGGAGCTGAGTGAGAGTGGTTTTTGTGATCCGAGCCCTCTAGGCCTGTTTAGACAGATGATGGAAGGGTGTTCCCTGTGGTCCACTCCCAGGGCTATTTCTCATTCTCCACATGTGCTTTCGTCCACCATGACAGCATGCATGAGCATGACATTTTGGTCGAGGCATTTATAGTGAGAAATCTAACCCCTGCCCACAGTCTGCTCCTAGAATCTGCCATCATGTTTGATTATTAAAAATAACACGCATGTGATGATTTTGTTGATGAACTTCATTACTTATCACGGGAAATCTCGTCTCGCTCCAGCAGACGAAGATGCAGCATGTGGCAATTAAATGTACTGAATGTTTTACATCCACTATTTATTAAGCTGCACGTTAAACTATAACTATTTTCAGAGAAAAGACATCAGCTCATCTATAACTCAATACTCATATTTTGGTTTAAAATATCTGTTTCCCATATTTTTTAAACTGATATATCGGAGAGGTTCTGTGCTTTCCTGTGTATTTTTAAAACTTTACATATTTAAAATTCTTACATGGTTATTTAAACACACTAACCAAAATTGCGCAGGTGTGCACGCCCCAAAATCA
>OMNW01031690.1:0-11448 GCA_900303245.1 Selene dorsalis
GGATTTTTTTTTCTTTCTTTTTTTTTTTTTTTTTACGTTAAAAGTTTATTTGGAGAACAGTACTAAACGAGGCCGTTTACTCGGTATTACGCACAAACCCTCTTGTATCGTCTATAGACATCTGAAGTAGCCTGCCTGCAAAACTTTTAGTGTGGTGAGTAACCCTCCGCTTTGTTTGATGGCGTTTTGAGTATTCAGTGTAAAAAAAGCTCAAAGTTAAAGTTCATCCACTGGCACAGATTTGGTGTCTTCACTGGTGATGCTCTGTCACGTCGGCTTTATGACTTTTTGTCATTGTTGGTCCATATAATGGCGCATCATTGGATTCGCCTTCTGTCAAAGTAATAATAACAAATCCGTTTTCACAAATCGACCCGATGAAACGCGCACGTCTGTAGTCTCCATGTCTACTCAGATTTATGTTTTTTTTGTGTTTGAATACGTGTATTCTTCACCTTTTTTGGTTTTATTTTAATGCTGATTTGTGTAGCCTACACCTGTATTCATAATCAGACAGGGTACACAAAGAACACACAATACACAGTGTTATGTAGAAATTCATTTGTCCATTGATCTCATTAGGAATAATGGTACCAATATTGACAGCAATAGTAATAATAAACAACACATAAGCCGCTTCCTTTGGCTGAAGTGTTGTACAGTCTGGTTACAGTGAGGATGAAGGATCTCCTGAACCTCTCAGTCCTGCTGTGCACTGAGATCAGATGTTGTCTGCTGCTGCTTCTCTGACCTGCCAGAGCTTTGTACAGATGGTGTTGTCTAAGATGTCCTGCATCTTACATTGCGTGTGTCTCTCAACAACAGTCCTGAGTGAGTCCAGGCTCCTGTTAACCACAGTATCGGCCTTTTGAACCAGCTTGTCCAGTCTCACTGTGTTCAGGTCAAACGTGCTGCAGTATAAAGGCGAGAGGTGAGAGTGACATGGTTAAATTCCCCTGATAATGCAGTGAATGCATCAGGGTGCTGGATCTAAAGTACTGCAACAGTCTCGTGAACATCACACACAAATGCAAAACACCAATGGTGATGATGTGAGAGAAGTCGTTCGCTACACATTAAGGTCTAAGACGACAATTCAGTATTCCAACTGCTGATCTTCTCCTCCACTGTGATATGACCAAGGTTGCACCACTTGTTGTTCAAAAGCAGAACCAGTCAGCCACCTTTCTTCTTTCCACTTTTTCTGGTCTCTCTCTGGTCACTTCTAGTGCAGCGATGTTGCTGTAAATCCACACAACAGTATGCAGTGTTGTTGTTTAACATGGTCTCATGGTGAAACATGTATACAGTCACAATACCCTCACTGGTTCTTCACAAGTCATTTCAGTTCATTACAATTGTTAGCCAGGAACCTAACATTTCCCATGAGGGTCAATAGTGGAAAATGCTTGTATCTCTATCTCCTAGCCTTCATCTTAGCCCCAGCTCTGCATCCATGACATCCATATCTGGTAAACTTTAAAGCTTCTTCTGTCACCTAGATTATATTCTCCATCATCAGACACAAAACAAAGTGGAGACGTCAATCGGCAAAAAATAGACTTGTATACTGCAAAAAACCACAATAACTTGCTGCCACTTGTTGTCAAATATCATTTGAGGGGTACGTGCAGGTACACCTGTATTTATCCTGTCTTTACCTGTTTATACCTAGTCAATACCTGCATGTACCCTATCTATGTCTGACCCTATTAACATCTATACATGTTGCTTTTATTTGCAGCCTCTCTATACTAATGCAGTTTTTTTCTGTACTGTGAAACATGAAGCCTTGAGTACACCCTCTAGTCTTGTATTTTAACTCTTAACTGAAGAGGATGAACTCTCAGTTACTGTTTAGCCCCCTTTCTCTTTCCACTGACCAAAACACCCACACTGATAACAATGGCTAAATGCATGTATTAAGTGTTTTAGACTAGTAAGGGACAAAATGTTCCCCTCATTCCACATGGCCTTGTCAGTAGATTTCATCATCACCCCAACAACCCCCCTCCAGTCCTCCAGCCCCACCTCCCCTATACAGCCCCCACTCTTTCCTTACTCTCTGCCCTTTTCCTCCTTCTCTCATCCTCCTCCGTCCACATCTGCTTCTCATCCTGTAGCATTCCTGTCTTTCCTAAGAGGATTCTGACATGTGGTTTTGATGAACTAACACGCTCAAACACACTCTCTCTCCGTTCCTTTTTTCTTTCTTTCACTACCTCATTTTGCACCTCTATTTCTCAATCCTTTCCTCCCTGTCCAAACAGATACACTGCAGAAACGTACATGAATGCAGTTGCTCAAACACAACTCACATGCCGCTTAGTTTTACAGGCTTCCCGCTGTCCTTTGCCCTCTCCAGTGGTGTGATTATGTGACCTGTCTGTGTTGTTCTTTGGGGTCTATTAACATCTTTTCTTCGACAGTCTGGTCCTCTTTGCCTGTGATTTTAGTTTGCATTTTTAAGCATCATTCTTGAACGTTAACATTCGCCATATAGTAAAGAACCATTTGATTCATATCTTTTCAACATAATGAGAGTCTATGAAAATTAATATCCTTAAGTTGTAAAATGCAAAGTTTTAAGTTAAAATGTCAACAGTTTGCACCGTGGTGTTGTTTGCATTGTTATGTCCATGCAGCTGTAACTGACTGCTATGCACCAAGATGTAGTTTCAACTACATGACACATGTCTCCTCAGACGTGATGTTGTAAAAGCTTGGGAGGAACAGTCAGTGAGCCCAGCAGTGAAGTTGCTCAGCTGCTGTTTTGACAGCAGGCTGAGGTTTAGTGGATGTGTGGTTGTTTAATGCAAACCAAACAACTCAGGATCACTTGAGAGAAATGAAGTAAATTCTGCAAGTCACTGTTCTCACATGTCACACTCCCCCATCACTGCAACATAAATCTAAGGCAGCCTTTGAACCATAGTGGTCAGCGGTGTAATGAAGCCGTCATTGCTGTGCTCACTCTCCTACTCTTCTGTCTCAAATGTATGCTGTCATGTAAAGCTGTTGCTGCAGCAGCTGCATCTGGAGATGGAGTTGGCAAACAAATTGCCGGTCCATTAAATTTTTGCCTCCCCCTTCATCTACAAGAACATCCAACTTAAGAGATGCAGCAGGAGAAAAGAAGAGGTTCATATTCTGATGAGTCCAGCTGTTTACTGGGGCACCCAGCCAGGAAACGTCCAAGCTGATCATAGTAAATGCACCTTAACCCCTTTAGTCAGTGCCCACCCAAGTGGATGGGTGGTGTCCAGTTTGGTTAGCTCTTCTCCTTCTTAGTAACTGAAGTAAACAAACTCAAACTCATTGAGTAGGACTAAGGGTGCAAACTAACCTTTGACATTGGATTTATTCTGAGGTAAAGTATGGACAAAGAGTTTCTGTTCAAGGCCAGAAAACATGCAAGTCACTGCTCAACCCACTGTTGCTTTGCCTTAAAGAGTGAAAAGTTTAAGTCACTGCTGTACCCACTGGTGGGTGGTGTGGGGCTTGCTGCTTCTGTGGCATTGCAGCAGGCAGAAGCAGCAAAGATACTTGTCACTGGAGATTGAGGACTTGTTGGCAATCATCTGCTGTGAGGTGGTGAGTGCACAGAGCACTGCTTTGTGAGTATGAAGCTGCTTTTGCAGGGACTGGACAACAGACTGGAGAATGCTGCTCTCTGTTGACTCTCATGAATTCAAAACCAGAGAGGGACAGAAAAAAATCCAAACTCCAAAGAGTAAGCCAAAATTACGAGAGACATATTTCAAAATAAATCTGAAGTGAATGTATAACGAGGTGTAACGAGATGAATCCTTTACTGCTCCTCAGTGAAATATACAATATGATATGATATGATACGAAGTGTTATGAAGTGGATGATCTGAGTTGTTCAGAATGACCATGTTCACTGTGCATCTATTCACCACATCCCCAGTGAATCCATCAGGGAAACATGATTGAAGTGTCCTTATGTTATTAAAAGTGCCTCAGGATGTTTTGTCTATATCCATGGAGAGCTTCACATGGAATTTCAGCAGAAGCCATTGATGGGATGTACACATGTATTGTTATGATATATATATAAAAATGTCTGCGCATGTTGTAGAAATATAGTATATATATATATAAGTGTGTGGCTCTGTCAGATAAATACAATATAAGGTAGCTACTGGTAACAGCTCGCTCTTGATGAGGGCACTAGTATCCAGTAGCCACAGACCTTCAATATGTTAAAGAAGTTTGCACATGCACTCCTGTTGTGTCTGACTTCAGTTTCCTGTGTGTGTTGCAGTAACATGCCTTCTGAGAGGACGGCTCCGGCAGTTGGACCCAGGTTACATCGCCTCACAGCCTGGTTTGACCCTGAAACTGCTGCGGTGAGATCAGGATACGGCTCAGGGCTCGATGTTCTTTGAATTTCAAGTCTAACTTCCAATATATTTTTGCTAGTTGGTAGTGATGCCAGATCTCTGTGTGTCTGTCTGTAGGTGGTGACTATCCTCCTGGGGCTGTTCCAGGTCGTGCTGTCTGTCCCACTTGCCTACAGTGATCCAACCGTGCCAAAGCTTTTCATACTGCCACTGGTCTTAGGAGTTCTAGTATGTACCTCCTTATGCTACCTACCTACCAACATCTGTCTGTCTGTCTGTCTGTCTGTCTGTCTGTCTGTCTGTCTGTCTGTCTGTCTGTCTGTCTGTCTGCCTACCCACCTACACAATAAAAGGATGCTGACCAGTCTTCATTGAGCTGCTTCCTATTACTCCATGTCAAGATGAATGAAATCATTCCTGCCTCTGGAGCTCCCCCCACTGGTGACTCAGAGCAACAAAGTTCGGCTTCACTCCGGGTGATAGAGTGAAAGACAGAAAAAGTGTGTGATTAACACTACAACCGTAACAAGAAAAGCAGTGTTCTGGCTGCTTAAATGATAAATGGGTAAAATCCATTATAAATGTTATATTTGTAGTTTGTAAAGTGGTTTCAGTTTTGGTTTTTGAATTTGTAAATATTCCTAAAAATGTAAAGTTCTTGGATTCAAAAAGAGAGCACACATGCAGTGGTGAAAGTAGACTGGGTTTACTGCAAAAGAACTGTTCAGTTTGGGATTAGGGTGAAAGCTGTCGCAGGTGAGGAATGGTGGAGCAGAGCAGTTCAGGAATGGAGACTGCTGAGGTGAAGAGGTGGCAGAGGTGCAGGTGTAGCTCAGCTGGATCAATGGAAGGCAAACGGGATTAAACCAGATCTGGAGCAGGCAGAAGTGAGATTAGACTGGATTAGACATACATTTACTAGAGAGGCCTATGGAGAGTGAGATACTGTTGACATACTGCTGGGCCAGGGACGAGCTGGGGCCGGAGGTAATACCACGCCCTGAGACACACAGGCACCTGCAAACAGGAAACACAGGAAACACAAGGGTGGGGGAAAACCTCACAGATAATAGCAGAAAAGGGAACAACCAAGACCAGGACCATGACAGATATGTTAATTTTATCCAGTTAAAATTGTTGCAGCATGTATGGACTAACAGAGGCGTGAATTTGTCCAAGTTAGATGAACTAACTGTCTATGTGTGTGTGCTGCAGATTGTAGCAGGAGGATCATTCACCATGGCCACTGAGAGGAACCCCAACAGACAACTGGTCAGTCCACATAACCACTGTAACACTAAACATTTAGTCTGAAATCTCCTGTACTGAGTTAAAATAATACAACCACATCATGCCATGAGTTACTAGTCATATTGAACCTAAAGCTTCTTGGAGACTTCACCATTCATCCAAATGAAGAACATCAGCTATTCAGACGTTACCACAGTGTAATCAGTGAACTTTGGGTCTGTGTGTCTGTCTGTCCTCCACAGCTTCAGGGTTGTGCATACAGTAATGTGGTTGGCCTGCTGGGGACACTGCTTGCCTTCTGTCTGTACTGCTACACCCTCAATACTGTAAAAACTGAAGAGCCGTGCTCGCCCTTCCGCCATGAGGATGATTACAGACATTCATATTATGACTGTCCGGGGGATCTCCTGAAGGTCAGTCATCAAACTTTTTGTCTTGTTCATCTTTCCTCTCTTTTCTTTTTTCTTTTTCTCCTCTCATTTTCTTTCTTTTCGAATTTTGTGCACAACAGTCAACTATACCCAACATACTGCTCCAACTTTCCTGATACACCTCAGCTGCTTGATTCTGGAAGCAACTTAACAGGGAGCAAAAAGAGCAAAGCAAGAACCGACCACCTGCAGACAGCTCTGAAGCCCCAGACACTGCATGAGAAAAGCAAGACTTCAGTAGATTTATATAGTGCAGTTACATGGCTGTCCTGTCGGTCATAATGACACAATTTTGCTCTTTTTTTCCCACAGTGATGGGGACCATATACTTCCTACATTGTGCTCTGCAACCGTAAAGCTTTGCAGCCCCTTTCTGTGCAGTTTCTCCTGTGCTAACTTCCCTGCTGTGGAATAACACTGCCAAAACCCATTCACATTCTACAACAAATTCACTGGTGGATCTGCCTCTTTCCAATCAGCTTGCAACACTGTCAGTTGGAAAAGCGCAGTATGTCCAGACCCAAGATGATTTGCCCTTAAACCCAGTGATCTCGACTGTCACTTCTCCATCCATCTTTCCATCCATCCATTAGCTAAACTTCTTACCCTCATGTGTGTAGTCATCATGAGTATTATAAAGTCTTGTTTCTCTGTTTCTTTTTCTCTCTTTCTTACTCACATATATACAATAAATGGGTGAAATATGTGTATTATAAAGTGTAAGTTTAGTGACATCTTTCTTCAGTGTGTGATGTGTGTATGTGTTTCCACTCTCCTACAGGCCTACAGCTGGTCTGTGACTGTGCTGCTGCTGCTGTATGATACCCTGGCTGTGGTCCTGCACTGCATCCTGTCTGTCTCCGCCTTCAAAGCACTCAAATCAGACTAACACACACACATACATGGACAGACACACGCACACACACTCACACCACTTACATGAAGCAGACAATATAAGAACAACACTCTTACAACCACAGTGTAATGTTGATTTCATGACAGTAAAAAGCAAAAAGTGATGAAATATTTTAATAAAAAAAAATTGTACATTATACATTGTAGTTCTCACTGACAAGAAGGAGTTGAATAAGATCAGTTTCACCACCAAAAACAAAACAGACTTTAATGGTGGATTTTGTGTCTTTTATATACCTACAGAGATTCAATGCTTTTAATTCCAAATACCACCAAGCATTAAGCAACAAGTGTCTTGCAGTCAGGTTCATCAGTGTTATTTTGCCTTAATTCAGTAAGTGACATTGAGAGAGAGAGTGACAGGAAAGTGAGAGGGAAAATAACACAAAGTAAAGGACCAAGGGCTCCAGGCCTGTTAATACTGTGCTGTTTGTACTGTGCTGGTTGGATGCCGCTCCTTGTTTGGCTACCCAAACACCTGCAGTGGAAACACTTCACAGGATGGAAAAACACCATCAGTGGTGGAGATAGTTTATTACTTCTTGACTCATAGTGTGGACACAGTAACACAGTGTGAATGCAGTAGCGAAAATGCTTTAACATGAATCACTCAGGTGATAAACACAGCCGATCTTCCTTTCTTTGGTACTATTTGAATATGTAAAACATAAAAATCGTTGTGTGAACACAAAATTAAGTGGGGTGTCCATAATAGGCTATGTGTCACCAGAATAAACAATAGCCAATAGAGATCAACTCTTTCATCTGTTACTAAAACCTACAAAATGTCTCTTTCTGAAATTAAAACATGGCATTTATGTCCAGCGTCATTTCCACTGTTGCTTAACAGTGGTCATTTATGGGTTCCTCCCACCTTGACACAGACTTGATTTCTGCCACAACTACAATAGAATTCAGTTTCTGATGTTTCTATCGAATGTTCTTGCTGAGATTGTCATTATTCTGCTGGACTGATTTTTGAGGGACTGAACATGCTCAGAAAGTCATGGGAATTTGACCACACCTGGCTATAACTAGTCAATAACGTAATACATTATCACATTATGGGCAAAACATGTTATATTTTTTTGTTCATTATTTTTGATGATATTAACGGCCAGTTTTGTGTTATTTGTTTTTATTTCATCAGAAACATCAATAACGATGGTTATTACATTATTGGCCGCTACAGGCTGACGCCGGATGTTCATCCACTGACGGTGCAGTGGTGGAGGGACACTGGCAGTATGGACTGGAACATTACCGTCACATACTGTAGGGGTTTCCCTTATATCAGCTGAACGCAGGACTCCACCATTGCCCTGCCGTGTAGGGAACAGCGAAATGACAACGACCACAGTTGACATAGCTGCTGCTAAATACATTTGTAAACCGTAACTATTAAAAATATATGACTCATTGTATGTGTCAGTTCAGCGCTGCCGTTTTGCATTATTTTAATTTTGTCCGAACACCCCTTCAAAACAAGGGACGTGGTTGGTTCCCAAAATGGCGGCGGTTTCTGTTAGTGAGGAGTGAAACTTTCTTATTTTTAGTGAATATTTGTCACTTTTTCAAAGCGCTGTGTCGGCCGCGGTCGTGTGTTTTGTTGAGTAAGGTTCACCGGGACACGGAGGCGTGTGGCAGTGGTGGGTAGGACCGCCTAACGTCATCCTGGGCTCCATTTTTGATCGTCAAACCGCTGGGCTTCCCTCTAAGTTGACGGTGGCCGAGTGCCTGACATTGCGATCATACCGACTGTTGTTGTCATCGGATCGCTCAACGCGGAACCGTCAGTTGGGACCGCACGACGGCGAGTAGTCAGCTGTTTTTGTCGAGGACCGAGTGAGGGCCGGTTGGATATCCCGAGGCCGTGTCACGTCAGCTGTGAGTGGAAACAGAGAGGTGGTGTTGGATGTCACCACGGCGCAGTGTCAGGCGGGATTTGGTTTGCTAGCATCGTGTAAGTGTCAGCTCATTTTCAGCCTCACCTCTCAGTGAACAGCCTGTTCTGCTCCGTTGGCTGCAGTCTCTCACTTCCCCTGTGTATCTAGGATGACTTTAATATGCTAACTAGCTGTTAGCCAAGTGTCTGCATGTCTCGCTACTACTTGTATAGGTGTTTAAAAGAAACTAACGTCTGTTGATGGCCATGTACATGGATGGAAACTTTACAAAGGAGTGGTTGTTGGTGAAATGGTTTGCTTTGTTTTGAACTGTCAACCATGGCCTGATAAGTCAGTGACTAATAATAATTTACTCAAGGTTATAGAGATGAAAATACAGAAGTTAGGCATGACTGTTCACTTTGTGTTTTTTTCCGAACACCGTTTTTTAACTTCAGTTTCCTGCTTCCTGTGATAAACAGCCATCCTGGCAAATCAAATGGAGAAGCTCCAGGACCTGAGCCAATCAGAGCTACAGGAGCTCCTGGACAACCCGGAGAGGGTGGAGTCTATGGCCCTGGAGTCTGATGAGGTAAAAAATTATGTTTTACTTTCCACCTCCCCGTCTGGGGCTTGATTTTCAAGTCCTGAACCTAACGAGGATCCTTTCAGTGTGACCACATGACACAGACCACCCAAAGCAAACATATCATAGCAGCTACTCTTCCTAGTGTTTGTTTTAGATGTTGGCACTGGGATAGTACAAATCAACAGCATTTACACGCTGTTCACAGTCAAAGATAGACAGTAGTAGACTAAAAACATAACATCGTCATAACAAATAGAGTGGGGAGGTGTTTCAGGCGTCATGGCTACTGCAGTGAAAGTCCCATTCAGTTTTTCCATCGACATCGTTAGGTAAAGACCGTTAAAGAGCTTGTTTGGCTTAGATCAACATGAAACTTTCCTTGATGCTGTGGAAAAAACTGAAAATATGATGTGCAGCTGAAATGACTGAATTTTCAAAGCCTGGGCTAGTTTTGATCCAAGTTAATAGCCATAGTGAACTCTTTTGAACGCAGCACTGTCTGGCTAATTCTCACTGTCTGTCTGGGTAATTTTCCAAAGTGACAGGACCTGATGCACATGATGGAGAAAACATCTCAGAACTTAAAATCTGGTCATTTTAAATATTCATGTACAAGGCCATTAGAGTGCTCTCTTTCTTTGTTCGCAGTCATTGAGGGCGTTATATAGTAATATAATATGATATAATAATTCATGTTTCCATCGGTTACAATCACCTGAGAAATATTGTGTTTTCATTAGCTTACAATAAGGCCTTCATGTCTAGATAAGGAGGGTCTTCTGTGTTTTAATGTTACCTGAAGGCTACCATACATTTTCCTACAAACTTGGCAAGGGAGGTGCTGAAATTGAAGGCAACTGAACTTCTTTTTAGTGCCTTTGATTTTAATATTTAACAACTTAACACACACAGACCTTCATTACTGAAAACCTTCACAGACAGGAGGGAGGGGAGCGTTATTTCGCTGGTTGGAAATGCAACTTCAAAGTCTGCTAGAGTCACATTGTAGATGCACATAATATAGATGAATACTTTATTTATCCCCCAGGGGAAAAACAGGTGACCAGCAGTGATAATTACAGTTCATAGTCCAGGTCATTTAAAGGTCTGAAGATCAATGTTCAAGACAACGTTTCAAAATGTTATAAAATAACTGTTATCATCAATGGTGTCTTTACGACTGCAACTAGACTGGAAAAAAACTTAAGTTGCATCTTAAGATACTTTTAAGTTTTAAATTTAAAATTAGACACACTATTATTGGTGTAATAGGTTAATTCCTTTCATACATTGCTTGATATCAAAAGGAAAATTGGACTGAACTTGTCCCAACATAACTCCTTCCTGCTGCAGGTCTGGTTAAAAATTAATGTGCCTCACCATTAAAAATCTTTTTGATATATCTGATGTGAACAAATGATTAAAAACAACACAGTGCTTTTACATCAAACCAGTAAGTGCTCAGCAACTCAGAACAGGGATCTAGTTGGGATAATACCAGAAACTCTCACTGGTTTAACTTTATCTCCGGTCACATATTTTCAGAACCAATTACATGTTTTTAGTTATCATATTTTCTGTGTTTCAACCATGACGGTCCATTGTCTTAGGTGATGCCCTCTTACTCGGCCTCCCTGGTTTAATTACATAAGACATTATTTATAATTAAGGTCCACTGAAAAGACAGTGCGAGTCTATTCTGTTGTTAGACTAACAGTAGCTGTCAGAAGTAGATCAGGCTGCCAATGAAAATGTTACATCTTTAATCCTGAAGATATTACAACTATATTCTTGTAACATTATGTTTTTTTGATATATTATGACTTTATTATTGAAATTATTTTTTTTCCATTAATATGGCCTGATTACTAATGTCATTTTAAAAACATGTGATGTGGTGAGTCACAACGTCAGGTCTCATGTTTTGAGTTTCGTTTTCACTGAAATCTTTAAAAACTAAGACAGTAGGATTTTGGTTTTGTGGCTTGTACGATCATGTTCCTTTACAC
>OMNW01031692.1:0-11787 GCA_900303245.1 Selene dorsalis
ACCCCCCCCCAGCTCCTCCTCCTCCTCACCAATCCCCCCAACCTGAAGATCGACATAATGCTCTCTTTCATCAACGCTTCACAAACCATATGAAATATTTAGCAAACTTTATCAAGGAGGTGTTGAAAGTGGAAACATTCCTGAGTTTCTATTCCGCCACGTTGATAAAAACCTTCAGAGAGAGAATCTCGCCTTTGACTTTCAACACTTTGGAGCGGTGTTTTAGCACCTCGGATTTCAGTCACAGGCAACTTTTCATTTCAGGACTGGGTGTGTTTGCCTCAATGCCATTGGAAATAGAAGGTCTGTTTGATGGTGTTCATTGACTGATATGAATGACCATTTGTGTGGCTCTGCACTGTACAGAGCTTGTGGCAAGCCAGGTCGCTTGGGAAGCAGCGCACGTCGGTCATGTGCTGCTCGATGGGGGAAATGGATGAGGGAAGCCAGTGAGAAACTGCTGCACAATCAATCAGCTGTGGTCTGCTACTGATTCAAATTGGCAAATTGGAGTTTAGATTGAGTCGTTTAATTGGGAGACAGCATGGCTGATGGATCCATCCATCATCGCCTGGTGAGACAGTTTACTCACACAGCAATGGATCACACATCCTGTTCTGGTTAATTTACAGAGGAACAGAACACTGAGCCCTTCCCTTGGCGTAGTTAAGATCTTTCAGTGCTCAGAGGTTTGACTCCTTTATTTTTAGATGGATTTGAGTGTGTGTGTGTGTGTGTTTGTACCTGACAGATTGTGCAACTGAAAATTTTGCTCCAGGTGCAATGAAGTCAAGATGGTTTCCAACAATCCCAGTCAAGGGTGGAGAGTTAACATGCAGAGGCACAGTTCATTCCTTGAGCTGGTTGTGTGTCATTACCCAAGAGGCAGTAGGAGTGGAAAAGCAAATGGTACATGTCTGTCATGATGTTGATGAACACATCTCTTTGCGCCCCCTTTATGTCTTCAGTATCAGTAACTACTTTCACTGCTCCATGTTACACTCTGACTGGAGAAAACGCTCATGCGTGGTTTTGTTTCTGTAGCTTTATTCATAGACTATATAAGTAATGAGGGCAGGAAAAAAAACAAGTTCAAAGTGTTGATGCGGGACGTTCAGCAATATCTCATTAATAAAACATACACATTCTGCTTTAAAAACAGTGACACCGTATGTCTTGTCACTACATGTGTAAACAATCTGTATTATACTTTTATTCTTTGCCCTTTTCTGCTTTATTTGTGTGTCTAAGTAATCTTGAACTGTTAGATAATGTCTCTATCACTATCACTAAGTACTATACCATTAGAAATATATTTGTTTTTATGTACATCTTTTTTTTTGGTTTATGCAGGCTTCCACTCAGTGGATTAATTCTTTATTAAATGAATTAATTGATCAAGTCATACCACATAAACAAAAGGACACTACACATATGACATTAGCAAAATTTTGATCTAAATAATTTACCTTGTTAAATAATAGGCTAAACAAAAGTTTACTGACTGTTTTTTCACAGAAATAACAGATGCTGATGTGCCAGCTGTTCCCCCTCATTTCCATTTCATCAGCACTGATATTAACAGCAGAGTCAGAACAACAAACTGGCTACGAGGGACGCTACCACTGACGGTGATTGGTGAGGGAAAGTGCCACACCTTGCTCCTTGGCTGCGGGCCACAGCCTTATCAGGCTTGATGAATTACATTGACACCTAAGCTATCTTAATGACTCTGTCTATCTACCCATCTCCCCTCTCCTTCCTCTCCCTTTTTCCCAGCACTTGGCCTTGCTCCTGCATCCTCCCACTGTTCAAATATCCAGAGCCGGTTTCTGTCTACGTGTGTGTCTGTGTGTGTGTGTGTGTGTGTGTGTGTGTGTTGTACTAGATGGGAGTAGGTTATTGTTGAGCCGCTGTACAATTTCCAAATTGTGATTTACAACAATATAAAGTTATCTTAAATTGACAGCTAGTGTCAGTGTGTCAGTGGAGATTGATGACTCATGTCTTGTTGTCTGAGAAACAAACTCAATACAAACTCCTAAAAACACACCTGCCATAACCTGAAAGCACACCATGACAGGAAGATTGTCAAGTAGCTTTAGCACTTTGTAACCCTTCTCAATGACTAAATGTTACATACCTGTGGTTTGCTACTGTGCCTGATGTGTGTTGAAATGAAGTATGTTAACACTACAGAAGATTAAACAGACACTGAGTGAGTCTGACCTGATCCTTCTTAATGGTGAGCAGTTGGCATCCTGGAGTCTCATTTCCTAGTTTTTAAGAGAGCATCCTTCCTTCTTTGACTCCAACTTCCTCTGCTATAACACCCATTGAGCAAAGTATTGCTTCACAGGTCCCAATGTATATTACCAGGTGCTTCCAGTGGCCCTTGGACTTCGGCTTTAATTTAAGGACAATTAAAGGACAAATGGCCGCCAACTGCAGCCTGTCTCACCACCTGTCTCGAGAGGCGTCACTGTGAAGAACCAGACTGAGAGCTGTCATTGACCATGGCTTTAAAGGACAAATTCAGGCATCAGTTTGTGAAATGTGTCCTTGGGATGGTTTGTTGATATTTACTCTTCTTTTTTTCCAGGTGAACCAAAATGGATGATAGCTTACTGATAGAAGAGCAAGGCTGTGAGGCCACTATTTCACTGAAGGCAAATGTTATTTTATGGATTACTGCAAGGGCATTATGTTTGCCTGTACTAACAAGGGCAACCTTGTGTGTTGAAATGATCATGTGGCAAACTGGAAACTGTTTATTATGGTAATGTGTTTGAATGTGTTTAACTGGAAGAACAAAATGTTGGATTGGGTAACACTGCAGTGGGGAGAGCACTCATTTGTAAAGTTTCATAAATAACTCGAATAGGCTACTGCAATGACAAGGTGAGATAAGAAACTACAATAAGAAACAAAGTGCAATCTACAGGGAAGAAAAGTCTTTTATAACCATCATGTGATTACTTGGATGGACAAAGTTTTGCTAGAGCTATATAGACAATGATCAGATGATGAGCATCATCATCTGTTGATCTCCCCTTGTGTTCCACTCCAGATGTTCAACATCTAACTTCAGGCGTTTAACTCACCAAGAGCTGTCAACAGGGATGAAAAGCAACAATCTTGTTTTGGTTCTATTACTTTTCTTCTACTGTAGTTAGCATGCTAACCAGCTAGCCTTGGCCAAGTCATAACTTCCCAATACTTCTTAAATCACTATGGCATCCAGTCTGAGTAGTGCTGTTCAGAGGGTGAATTATACCGCTTGTCTTGTAAACAATATCTTTTTAATTTAAACTGGTTAGGAAGCAAGAGCACAACTTACAAATAGCTCTTATTTGCTGAGGTGTTTTCCAGAAAGAAAACGCTCCATTGTAGATATTATTTGTCACATGTTCATGGGGATGAAGATTACCACAACAGTTTCCCTACTGTTAAATGTTTACATGTCAAAAATGTATATGGCAATGAGGAAAGACATAGAAAATAGCTAATGTTAGCTAATGTAATAGCTAAATAGTTATTTGTTGAAGAAAATAGTTAATTGGGCTTTCTAATAGACCTTAGCTTAAATTCACATGGATTCTTATTTTTGGGTTCAGTCCAACTGTTTATGTAATAACAGCCTTCTCACCATGATTAGATGAAACCAAGTTGTTTGAGACAGTTACGTGGGGGAAGGCTGGGAACTTTATCCCACTGTTCTAATATTTCTACCCACAGTTGAACCTCGGCCCCAGTCTGCCATTGGCTGTCTCACATGAACACCAATTAGGCGTGATGCAGGACAGAAATAAAGGCCGATGCACTTTGCTGCGAGGAGCATTTGTTTTTTCTTCCCTCTCAACGTCAGAACCGGTGTGCGGTCCAAGTATTCTGGTCGTAATAGTAGCTCAGTGTTCCGGGAACTCTGGGATAAAAAGTGAAAAAACAAGGCGGTGAGGTTTTCTGGGTAATAACTCCATCTTTTTGTATTGCAGTGCAGGAGGGAGGAGGAGCGTTTCTCTCCCTCTTGCTCTTTCTCCTTTTTTTTTTCTATTTCTTTTTTTTCTGGCAGGTTCCATAGCCTCCTGTCCATGGAAAGCACACTCTGCACATTCTGCAGACAAGGGTCTTCAGGGAGGAAATAGAGAGGAAATTGTGCAGAAAGTGTAAAAAATCAGTCTCTCCTTCTCTCCTTCTCTGCCTCTCTGTGGCTCACTTCACACAAAGAAAGACTCCTTGTTTTCAGTTCACTTCTAATTACTTACATTTATCCCTCAAGGGGCACGTTAACCCAAGTAGTTTTGGAATCAACAAGGGAAACAACATACAATATCACTCATATATGCATTAACTTGATCGGGGGCCAGTTTGTTCTGTAAAAACAACCCGTTATTCATATTCAGTTTTAAATTACTAAATTACTTATTTTTTATTGTGTTCAAGTAAAAGCCAAGTCATGACTCACTAACAGATAACAATCTTTCTTGACTTCTCGAACAAGATAACGTACAATTAACACTTTGCACTGGTGTTAATGCCTGATCCGAATTTTAAAGTGTAATATGATGCAAATCAGTGGAGCTACGGCTCCTCTGCCAACTGCTGTAAAACAATGTTGAATTTCGTTATAATCCCAAGCTTTGGCAAGAATGTTGAGGACAAACACGATGAAGAGGAACAGGAAACTTTAGCAGCTTTGCAAGATCTTGGCACTGTTCATCCTTGAGCCCATTAGACAAATAACAGCAAAGCTCATCTTGCACACCCGGTTTGTCACTTCTACACGTCTCCATTTTGATTCGAGGAGGGCTTCTGCGGGAGTCTGTATTCATTTATGTGTATGTAGAAGTGCCCATGTGTGTATTTCTGCATGTCAGTCAGTATTTTGTTGCAGCAGAGGGGAGATTTAATAGTCTGAAATTGGCAAGAGGAGGTGGTAGAGAGAAAGAGTTTGGTTTAGGGGCTGAGGTTTCAGATGAGGGGTTTGTAAATCTTCTCAGGGGAGCTCATTTGTGCCAGGTGGTCACACTTTTGGAATTGGTAACTAACCTCTACCACATGCTGTCACCTGCATGTGAAGTTACGACGCGGTTTCATCACGGCACTGCCCTTGGCTTCCAGTGGGTGGTGCTGTCTTAGGGAAGAAGGGGACAGCTGTTGCCTAGGTAACGTTCAAACCTCTGTAACAAACCAAAACCAGTGCTTTCGGTTTGTTAATTTATGTCTAGACAGTAACATTTTCTTCACGCCGTGTACTGGATTCTAATCTGTGTCTATGTCCTGATCCAAACACAGATTGATGCATTTACAGTGTGAGCAAACATCTTACATAATAAATTAGCAGCTAAGATGATGCAGTTCTTAGGGTAGATACAGTGTCCCGGCCTGGACCCAGGATACAGCACCCCGGCCTTCACTCTGTCCATGATGAAGGGTGTTAAAGCAGATGCGTCTGCCAGTCAGCCCAAGATGAATTTAGGTCACTTCCTTTCCATGCCATGCCAAACTAGAAATAGAACTATGGCCAAACAATCCCCTTGTAATCAAATACTGCTGATGGGATTTTAGAAAAGGCTATTCATTTTTTGTCTGTCACATACAAGTGTGCCACAATGTCAGTACAAACATTTATTACAGGAAGGAAAGGGCTTCATTGTCTTTGGTCATCACCTATGAAGTAGATTTGAAGGTTGTGAGACGCTGAGGTTAAAAATGTTGTCACCCTGGATCCAGGGTTAATAAAAGCAAAGACAGAGGGCCAAAAACTTCAAAGAAACTTCTAAGTAGATTTGACAGTGGGGTGCCCTGCCACAAAAGACCATGTTTGGGGACTGAATGAAAAGAAGCATGTCACCGGAGGGAAATATGGTCAGGCATGTTCAATGTATCAAAAGAAAATAACTGATGAATTAGAGGAGGATGGCAAGGTTGTAAACTTCACAGCCTGAGCCGAGGAGGGAAGAGACCCCCGCGGTCTCTGATTATTTAACCACAAAGCCTACTCCACTTTCTGTAGAAGGCAGCATTCTAATAATAAGATCACACAAACACACACTCAAACAGAGAGACACACAAACTGAACCACATGCCCAGTACCCCAAGTCACAACCTGAGTCAAACAATGTAAGTATAAAATGTGCCGGACAAGATTATACTACCTTTGATCAAAAAGTAAAACAGCAATGTTACATTTCTCTGAACAAAGATTCACTTTTAAGTATCTGAGGATATACTTACAGTACACAAGTATATGCCACTGAGAAAAATGAAAAGACAGTTATGACTACCCTCTGAGAGGGGCATAGCCTACTAAGTAGCAGAGGTACCAGACCACTGTTGTTACAGCAGCAATCATAAACATATGGTTTACTCTGGTGGGACGATGACAGTTTGGTTATATTTAAGCAGACAAACTACTTGACTACATTGTGGTTTTGGTTAAAGTACTTCCTTAAGCTTTAAGGACATTTGTCGTCATGGTTATAATTATAAATGAGCGGTTAAGGTTGTGGAACAGACAAATGTATCGGTTTCACACGGGAAACAAACAGAAGCGTCCTATGAAAATCATGATTTCATCGGCCCCCAAACCTCCTCCTAATGCAAACTTGGTCGCTGTCACCTAGCTTCATCCTTCACTCCGGTCATAATCACTATCAATCACTCACAACACAAAAAAAATAAGGACACAATTACCCAAACATTGCCTCATACAGTGTCACTGGTGGCCAAAAAACTCCACAAGGTTTCTTTGAATTTAGCCGTTAATGTTCATAGTGAACCTTTTAAGATTCTGGCTCATTTACCATGAGATCAGAGGGGAAAACATAATTGGACAAGGTTTCTTCAAGGGAGGTTTTTTCCCCCTTTGCCTCAGACTTTTCTGGCTAGACAAAAATGTCGGGCCTGACAGGCCAGGTAATGGAGCGTATGAATGGTCCAGATTCCGCTACAGGTAGAGAACCTGAGGCCAGGAACCTTTCAGAAACTCAGCTGATTACAGAAAAGGAGAACACTTCCACTGCCGGCTTGGTAAAATAAACAAATATGGCATGGAAACCCATCAGATGCAATAGAGTGGTGGGGTAGACTTGGAGGGCACTTTATTTTCTCTCTTCAAAGGCAAAAGAAGGAGAAGAAAAAGAGAGAGAGAGAGGGAGAGTGTGCAACAGGGTAGCGAAGATGGCGCTGTCTTCCACGTCAACAACGGGATTATTCGTCTCCCAGAGGGTGAGCAGATTTGGGGTCTGTGGTCGAATATTCGAGAAGAGGAGGAGTCGGGAGCTGTGTTAGAATTTGAGAAGTGTTAATCAGGGAGAGGATGTGGGCCTTCTGGCCTGTACCTGATTACCACCAAATGGGACAGCAACAGCAGCAGCAACAGCTGGGCCCTACAACAGTGTGGGGGTGGGAGGTGGCGGGTGAACATTGGAAGACACCATGGTGAGGGTTAAGGGACGAAAAGAGCAATTACATGTGGGGACTTTCCATAACAGTCGAGATCCAGCCTCATATTTCACTTGTTGAGACTGACCAGAGGAATGTTGTCTCCAGTATCTATGACGTATTATGTGTTCGGGACAAAAAAGGTCAATTGCTAATTGTGCTGATGGGAATTGGAGACTATTTAACCTCCTGTATTTCTCTTGTGCCATTATCTGTGCTTACCACTCACAGATGCCATATCATGTGCTGCTAACAGAGTTTGTCAGTTCATTAATCCCAGCTGCAGTACAAGAATGCTGGTTTCTCCCCCTCGATGATTGGTCCTGACAGTGAGAATGAGCCAGTGACTGAGATGAGATGACGACTTTTTTTTTCCTCTTCTTCATCCTGTCCTTGTCTGAGCTCAGCACATCGTTCACCTCTCTCTGCCAAGTTTAAGTACATGACTCAGCGTTGTGACATCTCTGATCCATTGTGTATCTCTCGACGTCCGTCTTGCTCTGGTCAGTTTTAACTCCCTCTGCTTTTCAAATACGTTTTTTAGACAGTACTGCTGCAAAGCCTTTTAAAGGCCACTGATTTTTACATGATGATAAAGAGGAAAACAGGCTCTGTTTGGTTTCTCAAGTGTCCTTATATCTAACTGTAGCCTATGTAACTAGGAGAAACATGAGAGAGTGAATATCTTTATCAAATGCTCTCTTGTGACCACATCATCAGCAAATATTAGTTTGTGAGAAAACTACAATAGAAGGGTTGGTAGCATACAGAAATACACATGATCACCCCTAAACAGTTATAAGTTCCTTTCTTAAATAGAGAAATTAAAGGATCTCTGTCAAAATGTTTGTTAAATTATCCTGTAGGAATTTACAGAAATGTGTGAGAAACAAGATTTTCTTCATGTAATAATTTCAGATTAAAGGTCTCTGGACATTTCATGAATGTTAATGTCAAAAACATACTGTTAAATATCAGTATCAGTACAGGCCCTTTCACACAACTGTGTCACATTTTGATTGATCTTTTTAAGCATGCTGCTAAATATCCAGTGCATTTGTGTAATCTCATACTTAGACATTCATACCGTCTGTAAACTTGATTGTGAGAGTCATGCTATATGTGTAACAGTTAATTATAAAAAGACACTCATAACACAAGATATACTTATTTATAAATGTGGAGCTGCAGGGAGCCCAAACGACTGTCTGTGACCTCATAAAGATCAATGTGAGGCTTTCAAAGCAACAGAAGGAAATGTAACAATGTAACAATATGATTGTTTTGCACTTCCTCTAACATGAAAGCCACACGGAAAGAGACAAGTCTATTCTAAGCCATAAAAGGCTCATTCTGTCTTATTTTAAACTTGTTTATTTCTGAGAGGAATATTTAGAATATTTTTAGACTAAATGAAAAGTGCCAAGAGGCTTGAAAAGGAGGAATTCTCTTGAGTAGGTGCAGATGGCTTAAACAGGAATGCACGTGCACACTTAGGTATCGCACATTACAACCGTCTGCACGCGTGTCACGCAAAAAAAAGGCAATATCACAACATCCGGCTTTGTACTTTGCTACCATAAAGCAACCACCAAAACACCTCCACCTGTGGAAGTGATCCAACGGGTGATAATAGCGCTGAGTGCCCTTCATGTGCTGTGGAGCAAAGTGCAGTGGCTCATTCTGTCATGGCTGCCTGAGGCCAGGTGAGCGTTTCCTTCCCTCGCTCTTTCCTGTTCTTCTTAAAAGCCAGGCAGGTGAGGCAGGCAAAGCCCACTTAAGATAAGTGGATTACATAGTCTGTATTTTAAGCCTTGCAGTGACCGTATCAGTTGTCTACACAGACACACTGGGCCTGTTTTTGTAATGAAATATAAAAGCAGTGGAGATGATGTGTGTGTGTGTGTGTGTGTTTTTGCAGTTCTGCAGTTTTGCAGAGTATCAGTTCAACTTGAAATTTGTCAGCATGTTTTTCTGTTGTTTTACTCACTTGTCTGATCACTTAGTTTACAAAATGATGTTATTAAATAGTCACTATTAATTAATAACAGCACCTAGCATGGGAATGGACTGCACTTTTCAGGAAGTGTTTTCAGCACATAAACTTAGTAAGAATGAAAAAAAAAGTATCTTCCTGTCAAATCAACCTTTCAAAAAAGGGTTGGTGTCAAATTTAAATCCGCACTGACTGCGGTCAAAGAAACTGTAGACACAGAGTGACATTAGTGTTCCTTCGGACTCATGTTTCTGTCCACTTGACATAGGATTGCCTGTTTTTCTAGCTTTGCTTTGGTCTCCACAAACTCCTGAGAAAAGAATCTTGCCCTTGAGCTGCTAAATGTCACACTGTTGACCAGTTTATGTAGTAACTTTGTCTGTCACGGCTGGTGTGGCCTATAGTGGAGGTATGAAAGGTTTTTGGCAGAAAAACAGCACAACTGATGAAAGCAATGAGGCTGAACTAAAACAGTAAAAAAACAAAAACAAAACAAAACAATAACCTGAAAGATGCTGAAATGCTCCACACACAGAGAGCTGAGGAGAACTGCAGTGTTGGACCATAATGGTCACTAAGACATTCCTTTCATATTTACATAGTCATTTGATCCAATGTTAATAAAAGTACTGATTATAGCAGATTTAAAGTCCAGACTAACACATGCATGCATGACAACAGCACAAGTGGAGTGAGTTTTCAGAGCCAAAATGAGTGAGCAAGATGGGATTAAGTTTGTTATGAGAAAGCACGACTGACCTCCTCAAACTCTCACGCCAGAATAATCATTTTCACTGCCACAAGAATAGCTACATAATTGTATGGAATGTAAAATTTGTGCAATTCCTTGCTTCGGTTGCCTTAAGTACTGTTCGATTTATCCTGTCAGTAAGCGGCGATCCCCTGGTGCCTCTCTGTAAGTGATAGAGTGAGGAAAGGAAGGAGTTTGTTGAGTAAAACGCACAGAAAGTACAGAGGGAATAAAGGCAAACAATCACTTCCACATCAGATTTGACAGAGCAAATGGAGCTCAGTTTACATAGATATTATGTTCAAGTGGTTTTCTGCTTCCAGCCACTGATTTCCAACTTTTTCCAATAGAATGAAACAAAACAGTTCAAATCCTCAAGCCAAACTCAATTAGTTTGTCGCTGTAATGAAACAAACACGTGATGTATTCAGATGTTTTCTAGCACTGCCTCTGCCGTGCTGCTGTGGCGGCGGTGGCTTCATAAATTTGTAAGAGCAGTGTGTGTTGTTTTTGCTATATAAGGCTCTCCGCGAGAAATCATTAAAAAAGCATGTTCCTTTAGTCACAACCTGGGAATTTGGAGATCTTGACAAGACTCTGCACAGAGTCACAGGGCAGGCACCAGTAGGACTGACATGTGGGTGGACTGAGCAATCAGAGAGAGAATTGAGGCTGTCTTAAACACTGTTTATCTCTCTTGTTCTTCATTCTCTTCAAATGATTCAGTCTTTAAAGCATCAATTTGATGGGTATGGTATTTACATATATACCAAGTGACTTTTTGAGTAACTTGTACTTGATAGAGGGGTTTGCTTGTGTTTTGATGTTTTGGATGAAGAAAATACATTTTCTTACATTAAGGGCACACAACAAGACCCTTTCACTTCATAACAATATTACAGTTTTTCATGTTGTCATTAATAGCAGATAGCAAAACACACTTCTATCTTGTTTCATCACAAGATGTCTGCATTACTTCTTACTTTTCTATACTATCAGTGATGTAATCTTATAAGCCTCTTGTGTCCTAGTTATCCTGAATAAACAATGTAATGTTAGATATTCATTTTAAATTTCAGCTTTGCTCTGGGGCTCATATTGATTTTTGACATGACATGTTTAAACACCTATTTTATTCTCCATCTAATGTATATCCTAACCATTATACCATGACATATTCGCTCTTTATAATCATATATTGTAATGTCATGCACTATAACTGCAAATAATGCAAATCTTACAATATGTAGAAATTGTGCATGTGTGATATTGAAGAAACGGTTATCCTTAAGGACTCTTGATGGTTAAATCATTTTAATAAAAAAAAAAAATCTACTTCTAGATTTGTTTAAACAAATGTCTTCCTGAATCTAATGTAAAGTGGATATAGGTGTGGGGCTCAAATAACCACACTTCCATGTAAAAATGTGTCATTGAGACATTGAAAAACATGTCCCAGACTTCCCTTTTCTAATAAGGGAAAGTATGACAGGCATGCACGCTGCCTCCCACACTCTATTTGTTGTCCTTTATTCCCTTGATACGTATGAAAAGGGGAAAAATGAATGTGAATGTGATATCTTTTTACATCTCG
>OMNW01031692.1:11807-26366 GCA_900303245.1 Selene dorsalis
TTACATCTCGGTCCTCAGTGCTCTCTGGAGGCAGAGGAACCCCCATATTTCCAGCCTCCTCCCCCCCTTTAGAAAAAGTTTAAAGCCTCTTGCTCAGCTGGGTTCTCCCTTTGTACGGAGAATGTTCAAAGTATTACACTGTCACTAATCATCCATGTTACAACATCTTGAGCAGCGAGAGCTCTCACTCTGACTCCGCCAAACCATTATGGTGCCACAGGGTTGAAGGAATAGTCCACTTTGATCTCCTCAGAGGAGAGCTATGGAGACATCTTTCTGCTCCTCTCCTCGCTCCCCTCCTCTCACCCCTTCTCCCCCTCCCCCCTCACTCCCTCTGGTGAGAGACTTTAAACAGTAGGCTAGAGGCTGTTATTTTGGGAGGGCCGAGGGGCTAGGGGGCGAGTGAAGAATAATATCTTGTACTCCAGGGTCTGGATGGCTCCCCCACCCCATCAAACGAGTAACAAATGCGGTTACAGACCTATAAAGAATAAAGGGAGGGGAGAGAAGAAGAACGAGGGGACGACATTTTTCTGACACAGTTTTACAGCTCTGCTTATTACAAGGAGCAGCTTAAGCTCTCCTTTCTCTCCTCGCTCAACCCACCGCCTCCTTTATCAGTCATATCTATGCATTCCTTCTTTTGGGACGAGGGGCTGCAGGATGGAGGACGGTGAAAAAGTTGACAAGAGCATGGGGTGCCAACATGAGGAGCGGGACACTTATTACTATTATTTCATTTTTATTACACTACAATTGAAAGTTTAGTATTACGTCAAAGTTTTTTTCTTCCATGATATGTTATTTGGGATTTTTCCATTTGCAAATGCCCCACTTTTATATAAAACTTACATGACATTACAGTTTGCCTAACCATCATTCATTGTTGTGCAGTGTTTTACCTAACTGGCTGCCTTTCAGTTGTGAAAATATTGCAATTTAGTGCTGTCGCTAACTATACTGTGTTTTTACATTTTTTTTCAATAATTATACTTTCACCCTACATGTACATTTATCTGAATGTACAGCAGCTGTAAAATGTCACAGCACTTCTAGGTGCCATTTTTAAAAGTGTTCCCCATGTGACGACTTCATGTGACTTCTAACAGTTGAGTTGACATTTCTCTTCTTCTTTCATGTGTTATATTGTATTGTTGCGAAAATGAGAAATGCAAACTGTGCAAACTTTACGAATGTAATATAAGAGTTTCATCATTATTGTCCTAGTGTTATTACTTATTCTACTATTATATAAGATTTTTGTTTGACCAGCCCTCCTACTTGTGACATAAAATAAATACTTATACTGTTTACAATAAATGTAAATTCTTGGGTGTGTTATACAGGGAGCAATGACTGGGAGAACAAGGGAGGGATTTCAGACAGATCCACTAAAAAATAAACTGTACTGAACCCCTTATTTGAACATTTTACCAGTTAAAGGTAAAGGAAGCAACATTTTGAAATGATAGTGATTAAGATACTTGATGCGCTTTTCAGTAATTATCAGCTTTCTCTGTATTAGTATGTTGCTCAGGAACTACAATATTTTCTTTACCTCCTTGTTGAATTGTGCAGAGCTAACATGCCTGAGGCAGTGACCTTCAGACCGGCACATGAAATTGCTTCTGTTGTGCTTTCAGAGGAGATGAGAACCAATTCAAACATATACTGTAGCTTTTATACAATTGGGAGCCTTTGGAGAGTATTTCATTACAAGGTCCCTGACCCCTTGATCAGGTAAGAAGCTACTAAAAAGCTACTTTATCCATCATTACTATGGATTACTTTTACACTATCGATCCTGATGCAACATTTCTGTCACAGTCTGATAATTTGTCTAACTAGACTGTTGTAGATTCTTCCTTTTTGTCTCACAAAAGACAAACATGCATCTGATGCTACAGGACAGATGTTTATAATCATCCTCAGTAAAATTAGCTGTATCCATTCTTGTGTCATTCAGTTAGACTATATGTTTTTATTTTCTCATCATCACCTATTATGCACAGTACATACAAACTGCTGAATAACTAAAGACAGCAAATTAAGATCACTTCAGTTTTATCAGCTTGTGTTTAAAGCAGTAAATGTAAGCCTCATCTTCATTTAGTATCAACTAAAAAATATAACGGTAGTGAAGAGAAAAACACTAATGACTGTATGCTGAATTTAAATGAGCTCCCTGGTCGTTTCACATTCCTGGCTCCGCTCACCTTCTCCTTGTCTCTTCTCTGAATTCTTCTCCAAATGAACTGGAGTTTACTGACCAGTCAGATGCGGCTGATTAATTCAGAGCGGGACGGTCAGCTCTGCCCTTCTCCATTTCTCTTAGGCGAGCAGGGAGGACGGCTGGACATCTCATCCCATCTCACTGATTCAAACCAAAACCCTCCACCCACACCCAAACACACTTTCCTCCCCCAGCTCTGGGACAATTTCATTGCGCTACTTTGGAAAACACTAAATCACCAAACTACAAGTAAACGAACCAATACATCTTAAAAGCATTCAGCCGAGTTAGAGAAATCCTCAGGCGGTGTCCAATGCATATGTTGTTTACTACTGAAAAAAACAGCTAATTGGCCTTGCAGTTATATACACTATTAGCATTAATGCCCCAAAAGGAAACAAAGACCTTACTGTTATCTTTCTATCCGTACAGTTATACGAGACTAAAAACGACAAGACTAGACCTGCTAGTTTGACCTTTACCTGCTTTCTCAGTGAGTACTTGATGAGAAGATTGAGAGCAGTGTCATGTCTGCACAGACTGGAAAAAGTCAAGCTCTGTCCAAAACCCAACTTTACAGCACCTTGTAAGCTCACATGTTCTCTGGAACCATAAAATGTCAAAAAAAAAACCCAAAAAAAAAACACACGTTGTTGCTTGCTGTTTGCAGTGTTCGTGCTATAAGCTAAGCTAACCAGCTACTCATATTAACTTCGTCTTCACCCTGCAGACACGAGAATGTTGGCAAGAGAGCAAATGAAGTAAGTGCAGGAGGAGGGCGGAAGGGGAAGTGGCACAAGGAGGCAGCGCTTGTGAAAATCTGTGAACATGGTCAGTTAAAATACAAAAAGAGTATGAGTTCAGAGTTCTCATGAATGGAGATGAAGCGGGCGCTATCAAATATTAAACCTCTAATTCCATAGCCCATTGATGCTTTCAGGAGATAAAACCGAGGAGACGATTAAGTTTCATATTCTTTGTTGGCTAAATGCACCACTAATGGCAGTGCATGACGGCGATATGAGACGTGACAGACTACAGTATAGTCAAGTGCCTGCGGGAGATAAAATTTCATCTATTCAGGCAGATGAGAGGGTACGCTGCCTTCCCCCTCCTAGTTCTCATCCCTTGCAACATCATTGATTAAACGTGACCTGGAATGACATGACTGGTCAGAGTTGAAGCATTTTTCAGGAATTCTAGGGCCGTGCGTATCATTGAACTGGAATTAAGATCGAGCCTGTAGGCACGATAAGAATCTGCTGATGAACCTGGCAGCCATGAGAATAACAGCCTCCCTGCGCCTGTGGTATCTCCTCTCAGCCGTGAGGGAGGGGGCGGGCGGACGGTGGTCCATTGAGGAGTGGGCCTGGGACCTCTCACTCATCTCCCACTCATCCCCTCTGCTAGTGGGTGTTATCATCATGTGGACATCTCTTTACCTGTGAAATATTATCGCCTGGCTTCTCTCCACACAAGAGCTCTTACGACAAGTCCTAAAAGTTCTCTTATTACACTCGTGGATGCCATGGCTTGCCTGTTATTTATACTCCATGTCTGTCTGTCTCTGTGCAACAGATGCATTTACATAAGTATATGCATCTTTTGCATAGTGGAGTTACCCACTTGCCTTCCCACTGTCCACCCACCCAACATCCATTGCTTCGGGAAGGGTCCAGCTCCTTCATTTACTGTCAGCAGTCTGATAGTCTTTTGTAAAGCGGCTGGCAGGCAGGGAGCAGATGAGGAAACCCTAAACCGTTTATTAGAAGCACTTTGCACCCTTCAAGCAGAGTGGAGCCGCTGTAAATAATGGCAATAGCAGACCGACCTGGATCAGCCCAGCCTGATAATTCAACTCAGTGTGGGGTTTTTCAGTGGAGTCATGCCTGTGCATGCACTGCAGAGTCAACAACTTCTAACCTCAATTCTTAGAAATACAGTCCTGTCAAAGTAATGAAGCTCTCGGATGACCAACGGATGACATTTCTGGCAAGGCTGTTCTTTACCGTGAGTGTATAATAGGGTACCAGCGGCAGGAGTGCAGCCACTGGTACAGTATGTGGGTCGTCCAAGGGCAGGGACAGATAGCCTGCATGAAAGTTCATGTTGAGGACAGAAGCAAGAAAAAGATCGGAAGCAAAAAGGACAGTAGTTCCTCCGTGCAAGGAAAACCAGTGTTGTTTACTGCAGGTCGAAATTGAACCAGGAGATCATTCTTTTTAATGTGATGTGTATTTCAACAAATATGGGATGTTGTGTTTCTTTCATCATTGGACAGTTGCTGTAGTGAGGAGCCACAAGGTTGAAAAAAATAAAATAAATTAAATTAAATGGGAATTATCCTTGAAGAAACACCGTTTTCTGAGAGGTCTGAGAGGGCGGGTCTTATGGCTGCTGAAAGGGTACTTTTTTAAAGTCTCAAAAAAATAAAATAAAATGAAACTCACTTAAAAATATCACTGTACTAGTGGTGATAACTTTGTGATCTCCCATGAAACAAAATGAGGAGTTACAGGAGGAGTTTTCTGTTTGTTTTTTTTTCTTTAGTGTTCAAGGTGTGGAGAAAGTTTTACAAACATCTTACTTCTGATTTCTGATGTACTCAGTTTAATCTGGGTGTACCAATTCACACCTCCAAGACTCAGTGACATTTATTACGAGTTGCAATTAGCGCTCAGAAACAGAATGTGTCACAGTGTGAAAATTAGGACACTCGGTACAGCATGACTCCAAGCACATATAATTGTCTCAATCTGAGAAATACAAGTCTTGAGGGAAAATGTTTATGAAAAGTCAGGATATTATTACAGCCCAGCTGGGGCTACTATGATGCTAAGAGTCACCTGCCTGTGGCCTCTGTGGTACTTTACAGCACTTAGCCTGTAGGGCTGAAGTAACAGGCATGACATCATTGTCTCCAGAAATGCTGGGGAGGTACAGTGCCACACAGTTGCCAGACTTCTTAGCCCACATGAGTAGGAAATTACTTCATCCTCTCAGCTTTCGCACAGGGCCTGTTTACCAGTTTCACCCATGGGAGGTGGTCAGCATGGGGCTGGCACTTTCAATTGCAGCTCGAGACGTTTACCATCAGTAAAGAACCCCTCACCAGGAATTTTCGGAGCTCCCCCGGGGTCCACACCTGTATTTTTGTTACAGCACCTGGTTGCAAAAGGAACCATGATTGTGCTCTGCAATAAAGAAATGTAGTTTTTCTTAATTTTTACATTAATCAAATCAATACTTAAAGACTTGTGTCACTCTTGCCCCTGGCCCTTTAAAAAAAACTATCTACAGACTTTTCCACAGGGTCATGAATATGGCCGCCACCTGAGGCTTATAAAAGAAACAAATTAGCACCACCAGTCAGTGAGAGAGCTAAAGGTTTGAGTTACTTCACTTCTGGTTTACAATGAGGAGAAACACTGGTGAAAAAGGTTTGTTAATTGTATAGTACAGATTTAATAGTGCAAGATTTATGTACCTATGTTTCTTTTTGCCCAGAAATACTGCAACAATGTGATATTTATATACTTATTTCCAGTACATACATTTATATTGGATTTAGGAAAGATTAAAATATGTTTGGCTGAGATTGAAATCAAAGAATAATCAAAGGTCTTGACTACCTGAGGATCTGTAGCGTTGGTTTTGGCTTAAGTAAAAAGAGTAAATGAGCCGTGTTTTCTTTTAAACATCCTATGATATCGACAGACTGTAACATTTTTAGGATTTCCCTTTCTGTGCACTCACAGACATGTTAATTGCTCCAAACTTGATATAAGGCCCAGACAAACATGCACATAAACATAGCTTGTTTATGTAATGGAAATTTCCTCCAGCTGAGGCATATTAATTTTGTGCACATTGCAAATTATGGGATTTGTATTTTATGTCCACAAAATACATAAATATGTTCTGGTGTGTGGATAAATATGGATCAGCAGACAAAGCTGTTCGGGACAACAGGTATGTGGCTTTGTTCCTAATCTATATAACCACATTTGCATTACCACTATCAGCATAAAGGTTTATGTCTCATTTTTTATACAAGTTTAAATTTTACGTTCACTTACATTTTTTGATTACCTACTGTATATGCAAAATTAAAAGGGTTATGTTTTCAACAAATGAATATCTTAAATGTGTCACTGCTGATCATGCAATGCATATTTGAAGTCTTCTTTTTTTTTTGACTGATTATCATTAAAAACACATTCAATTGCTCATTGAAAATCCTAATGATACACTGAATACTATAATGATATATAGTGTATGTTACTTCATGGAGTGAGATGTCTTTACAACAATTTCAGATGATCATAATCTAAATACAGCAATTACAATACAACACTGTCAATAACTACTAGTAAAACAATTTGAAAATAATGAATATAAACAGTAATAGCTGAGCTCTAGTTGTGTTCATGCATTAATATTAGGCACACTCACTTTGTCACAGGATGCTGCGCCCTCCTGTAAATTTGCTGGTAGAAAGTTCTGTTGGTCTAAGCGGCCTGGACGAGCAGATCAGGCTGCTTGTTTTTCTGGTGATTGCTTTTTTGATTTTTCTTGTACTAAGGAATAGAAGAGTTCATTGGTCTGGTGGCTTGATTGTTTTCTGGCCTGTGGGTAGGCTTTAGGATCTGGAAAGCCAGGGTGGTCTTACAAGCACACACCAATATAGTCTCTGATTTACTCACCACCCAACACCCGCCTCACAAAGCCATTTGTGTAATTTTTCTGTTGATAAACTTAAATTCCATCTGATTTTCTTTGGCCAGACACCTGAAGGCTGATATTGACCTCATAGAAATGTGTTGTGCGGCCGCATGGCTGAGGGTCATGGAAGTGAGAATGTGTAGCTTTGACTTTTCATAATGAGGCTGCGGGCCTTTCTCTCATGACTGCTGTGAGCTATTGCGGTTGTGAGGCCATTTTTAATCTGTTTGTATGATTTCATTCCTTCTAAAATATTTTAATTTTCAGCGGCAGCAGAAAACAAAGAGCTTGTTTGGTTTCACTTAATCAACTAAATAATCACAGAAGAACGGATAAATCTTTTCTGGAAGATCATCTGAAATCGGCAGTTACGTTATAGACAAATAACGTCTTGACAGAGAACAGTTCATAAACACACACACGCTGACACACACTCACATTCAACCCCATCCTTCACAAGTGCACAAAGAGTACACGCCCACTTTTAACCACCCAGTGGGAATGTGTTTTTCTAGATCATTTGAAGCCGAAATATTTGAGCTGCATGAGTCCTCTTATGAAGTTCTGCCAAGAGGGAGTACAGAACTGCTGAGACCCTCAGACAACAACCTTCAAAATTCCCAGAATTCAGCAGGGCCAAAAAACACCCACTTTTGTTCCAGATACAAATGCTGCAACGCAGGAAACAAAAAAACATTACAGACAAACAGACAGTCTACGTCACAGAGTGTGTCAGCCATTATCCTTCAGAGGTCAGTGAGTCAACGGTTACTGTTTCATAGGAATTTTGGTGAATTACAGTTGGCTGCGACATGAATGTGCTCATATTTATTTCTTAACGGACGTGTCTGTTGACTTATATTCTATGTACGCACTGTATGTATTTTTAAACATTAATTGCCGGCAGCTCTGTGTCATGCAGCTACCATTTTACAAAATATTGTTACATTGTTCAAAAACCACAGTTGCACACTCATTTTCATAAGCACGAGCAGGGGCTTTGCGAAGTGTATAGTCATTTACTAGTGGCTCTTGTTGCTCCTAGATTACAGTCATCAGCACCAGACACAGTGCGAGCACTTTGTCACTGACTAAAAAGGTTGAAATCAAATATACTCAACTGCCATAAAGTTTTGCAGTTTATAAAAATGGATCAACTGAATATGCCAGAAAACTCTCAATTTGTTTTTGTTAGTTGTAGCATCTCTGTCTCATAGGTTTCATGCTAAATAAAAACCTGTGTCTGTTTTTATGGCAGATGGTTGTAGTGGTCAGACTTATGGCTGCTGATCTGGATCCGCATCTGGCCAAGCATCATTTCATTTCATCTTTCCTCTGTCTCTCATAGCAGATTTGACATCAACCCAATGAGATCCCCAGATATAACAAATAGTGGGAGGATTACCTAGCCAGGACCGTTTCTTAGCAACAGGGAAAATGAAAACACAGATTTTTTGACAACACAGGATTTTATTATCTACTGTAATGGAAATCCCACACCAATATTTGATATTTACAATCAATAAATGCACAGTATGCTTTCGTGTCATATATACAAGAGATGAATGTACCTTTGTTCAAAATGACAGCTCAGGAATTCCTTAACTGTGACTCCCTCAGTAGTTTAGAGTATCGTTTTGCTGCTTGTTCCCTTCTGTGCAATTACAGCGCTCAAAGTGATTGAAAAACACTGGTGTAATGTCTCGTGTTTCAGCGCTGCCTTTATGCTGAACAGTAAATCTGTCTTGGCCGTTGGTCCATTTAACCAGATAAGGAGTTATTCCATGCCTCACACAAGTCTGATGTCAGAGACACTAATGACTGTGCTGGCTCTCAGTGTTTTTACATAGACATCACAGGAAATAAACTGTTAAATGAGCCTGCAAAGTACTGATATTTATAGGTTGTAAAGAATGAAAATATTAGATTTGTATAGCTTGGACACATGTGGACACAAGGTGCAAAACTGCTCAATTCATATATCTTTGAATATGAGAATGACTTTTTCCTGGAATTTATCCCCACGTGTTATTCAGACCTGACTCAAGTTGACCCCTAGAAAGTGTATTTTATGGTTTGTTTTGAGCTCACAGTGGTAACCTGACAGTAGGTCAGGATTTTACAGTTAGTGTGATCAGATTCTCCACATTGTTTCTATCTTGTGACTTTCTGACTCTTCAAATGTAAGTTTTTGGGTTTTTTTTTTTTGTAGTTTTCACGTCAAACATCAGGGTAATCCCTTTGTTATTTTGTCTTTTTGTAGAGGTTAAACTGGTTCTTTGAGCCATGATGCCTCTTTATCCATTTGCAGTCAGCACAGAGTAGAAGCAGAGCAGTGAAACAGTCCTGCATGAAACCTGAGCTACGATTAAGCTGTCGCACAATAAACCCCGGGCTGTAAAGTGAAAGCCTCCCATGTTGATGGGCAGTTAAAACATGTGGGGTCCCAAATCTTAACTGTCGTATTGGCTTTAGTTCCAACCAAGCACCTGGATTACAGGAGAGGAAGACAGATAAAATTATTTACTCACTGGTGTAGCTTCAATTGTTTTTATTACTGCTTCTGTTAGCAGTTATTTTCCAGATCTTTTCCACCATTAGTGCTCAGACTGTTTCAATCTTTGAGCAAAAAGCATCAAATGATAGCACTGGCCTGTCATCTGGAAGTAAGTCACGGGAGTGTTTCATCCTGAAATGGGCCTTGTCATTGTTTTTTTCCAAGGAGGCCTCCCTCACTGAAAAGTGCTTTTCTCAGCACCGGCTTGTCTAGCTGCGCTTCCTGTCCCTCAGCTCTCCCATTCACGTTGTTATTAGGCCCATCAAATGGCCCTGGTTCACTGGTGGTCTCCCCTAATAACTGCCACTGATGGACGGGTCTTGCTGTGGCCTTGGGCTTCACTAGACATCCAGCAAGCAGGCCAAGCGAATTTCACTGTAACATACACAAGAAAATGCTTAACTGCTGTAACATGAGCATGGAATGAAATTGATTGTAATGACTTAAAACACGTCTAATTAAGAGAAAATATTGTAGGGCAACTGGTTGCTTTGGGATTCTGGAATAGGTTTCTTTAACGGCACTGTTGAGGGACATTGGGGAAAAAGGGTAATCTGATCTGCGGAGTTAATCTGGATAAGTAAAGACATGTTTACACCACAAATGAGGTCTGAATATTCTCCAGTGCACTTTGCTGAATTAGAGTTTCAGTGGTATAATGAGGTGTATATGCCTTTTAAATGTGATTTACACAATTCTTCAAGCATGTAAAAATGACCTAAACAGAAATATGATCTGTGTAATTTTCAGGGGAACAGACCGAATATTTGTATAACCTGGTACCAAATGAACACCAGATAAAATGAGTGAGCTAATGACAAGAGTGATGACAGTAATAAAGGATAACGATGATGTCGGTAGGGATGATGATGTTGATGATGATGACAATAGAGATAATCAAGATAGTGGTCATGATCTGTGTAGGAAAAAAGAAAGAATTTTATGATTCTTTGCCTTTGAGTAAGAAGAAGAAGAAAAAAACAATTACCCAAATTTGACAACTCATATATGCTACGATTATCAATTCCAAATTAACAACCGTTAGCTAATGCTAACACCAAACTTCCATGAACTGGATTTCTAGTAGTTGTAAACAAGCCTGTAAATGGGTCTTGAATAAGCCCATGGCAGCTACACACACACACACACACACACAAGTTGCAAACAAGATGTGCTCTTAATTAATCCATTAGTGTATAAAGACAAGACTTTATGCGTCTATGAAACAGTGTATTTTATTGTTTCACAAGGATAAAACGATGAAGGCTATGACCAGTGTGTCTGGCAACAATAATGCTACCTCATGCACCATGGCTGGGATTGCTGTTACTGCTAGATACCATCCAGAGCTGGCTTCCACACAACGGACAAGCGAGTCAGAGTGGCGAGGCTTTGTTTAACAGAAACTGCAACCCTGTAAAATGATGTAGTGTAAAATGCTCCTGAGATTTGGAAGGACGCAGGTTAGGATACTATAGCAGCAAACTGGACAGACCAGCCATACTTGGCTACATTTACAAAAATAAAAAGTGGTCATTTGCCAGTAGAAGCAGGGTTTGAGCAAGTGGTCAGTTTCATGATTAATGGACTAATGAATGTACACTTGTGATTCCAAGCAGTCTTACAATATTTGCTCCAACACTGCTAGGGTGTCATGATACATTTTATTGAACGTCTTTAAAATGGATCCCTAAAATTTCCCCAAAGGACTTTTAAGCCTCAGTTTGCTGGTAGCATTTATAGTGTTCCTATCTTTAAGAAACCCCCACTAACTAAACAAGGATATTTGAGCGCAAGATTAAACTTTATAAAAATCTAACTCTGTTATTTGGCATTTCTCTGTTTATAAAAAGCACATTCCTAGCAGTATTAGCGATTATATGACTATGAAAAGCGGTCTTGCTCAAAAATATGTTCCTAGGGGGTGGCAGCCTGAATTCCCCATTTCCCATGGGTGCACTGAAAGTGGCCGTCTCTGGCCTGTGTGAAGGAAAGGCACAGGGAGGGAGATATGAGTCTGCAGCGCTCAAAAGACCCAGCCTCGACCTCACAAACAGCCCAGGCTCATTCCACTCTTGGCAAGAGCTTAAACTCTGTTACTCCGTTTCCCCTGTGGCAACGGTGAAGTGCTGGCGGGAAGATTTGGGACAACATGAACCCTGCTGGCTTCTAGACCAAATTTATAATGCAGCAATTCAAGTTGCGGCCACTGTGTTGCAGTTTCCTATTTCATTTGTGACCTCCTCAGATTCTGACATTGAAGGCTATATCCTTAACCAGTCAGACATAATAACTTTATTGTAGCAGTGCTCCAGAAACTGAAAGATGTTGGCGGTAACATGTCTGGTCTCGGCAGTGAGGGTATTTCCTGATTCCCATGAATCCTTAGTTCACTCTCCAGCCAGCCGCTGGATATCTGATTTAAACTCTTTAGAGGCTTTCGCACATAAAATAGCAGGATACTTTTTCTAGAATAGCAGATCTGCAACTACAACAAGCAACTCTTTTTCCTTTTTTTTTTAAATTTATGGTGTTTTGAATCTTTATTTTGTTACTCTGTCTTTTGGATCACAAAACTGTAATGATCACTACAATTTTAGGGTTGTCACTCACTAAATCACTGAATTTGAGTCAAGTAATAATCATCTTTTGTACGGTAGAAGTGGAAATTATGAATCGCTGTGTGAATTGCTCAGGTCTAATAGTTGTAGACAATGACTTTCTAAGATATTTAGAATTCATCAGCAAGTGAATGCATCACCACTTATAGGAAAGTGATATCTGGTCTGACAGTTTTCAGTTCGGTACAAAACAAGGCTTTATTAGACTGAGGTGACAGTGATGGTCACAGTCACCAGGAAATGAAGCATTACTGCTGAAACTCATTCAACATAAGAGACCAACATCATTAAACAATGATATTTGATTAAATGTAGTTTGCAATGTCAAGTGACTAAAATTCAATGTCAGGATTAAATCTAATACCAACGTCAGCTGATATCAACATTCTGTTGGATTTAAATTGTGTTGTTGAGGAACCAAAATACATCATTTAAAATGTCAAGAACATCTTGATATAGAATACTGTCATTCTAGTTGTGAGCAAAACCCAGTGTCATAATGTGAGTTGGTCAAACACATCAACCCGACTTTCACTTACAACAATTATCTAACATCTCTCATTCCTTGGAGTTTTCCAGTAGTTTTCTGACAGATGTAAAATGGCACAGATTAAAATAATACATTGGTTTAAAATGTCATTTAAAGTCATCTTGGTAGTCAATGACAAATATAGGTTATATGTCCATCTCGCCTAGTCTGTGACGAAGGAAGAGAAAACACAAACGGAGAAATTAGCGTGGGCAGAGGTGGGGGTAGAAACCCTGCAACAACAGTGATGTGTCCCTATAAGCCCCAAGGTATTTTGGGAATTGACGTTGAGACAATAACACTAAAAAGGCCCATTAATCACAGCACCCTGCTGAATTCAGAGCAGTCAGCAGAAGGAGGCACAGATGCAGAAATGGCAAAGTCAGGATTCAGCGATTCAAGAAAACAATGTTTAAAAATGGAAGGCTCAAGGTTTGTTTGACGCCAAAACTACGAACATCCAATACCCTGCTCGAAAAAACACGATTTATGAGAGACTATAAGATTTCAAGGTTAGTTATTTCACATAGATCCAGATTTTTAACTAGATTTCTTACACATTTGTCAAAACCTAGTTTATTGGGGAACACTGTCATAGGCTATTTGCTTTCTGCCCAGTGTCAGTTTTATCTGTTTGCTTCACTCCCACTCTCTGTGCTCACATGTACAGTACTGTAAATACAACTGAACTCACAGTAAAGCTGTTCTCATTTACACATTTTAGCCTATGAGTTGCTGATCTGTGCTGCTAAAAACCTGTTTTTATAGTAATGACATCATCATCATCATCACAGACAACTCGTGCTGTGATTTTAGCCATATTGTAAAATGATCGCTCAAGTTAAAAGTTGGCTTTTGTAAGCTGCTGTGGTGTAAGGATAGCGAGGTGTGCTGCAGATGGAAATTCAGACTTTGTGCTCGAAGCGTGATACTGATGACACTCAAAGTCACCAGATTTGTTACATAGCAGATTTGAAAAGATTGTTTATGCCAAATCATTTTGAAAGAGTAATGACCAATGCAGACACTCTAACATTTGGCCTACCAATGGTGTGATCTTATCACCCAATGATACAGCATTCAGCTGAGCAATGGTGTTACCCCATCAGTCAGTCAGTCAGTCAGTCAGTGACAGACCCATTTATACGGTCAGCCCTGCTGTCATCATCAAGCCAAATATAACAACACAGACTGTTCTAAAGCTGAGTTTTAAAACTTCACCTTCTATTCAAAAGTTCATTGGCATTTGTGTCATAAAGAAAGACAAAAAACACAGGTAACTTTGGAAACGTTTTCCCCCTATACATTTTCAGTGTGATCTGCAGTGCTTCATTCGTCTAGTGGTGTGAAAGCTGACTGTCATAAAGTCCTTATCAGAAGGAAGCATGTTGAGGACACACGGCGACAGAGGCTCATAAAAACCCAGTACACTTGGCATATTTTCCACAACACATGAGGATGCGACAGGAGTTACTGAGCCAGCAATATAAACTCACACACACACACACAGCTATCACTTTCCACAACACAGAGGACCATTTGTGGCTACTAGATGCATGCGTTAGATAATAAAAAGAACATCCTTTTTACATACTCCTCCTGCTGTCAATGAAGAGGCCTTGGGGAGGTGAGAAACTAGATGGGATATGCTTTCCTGTGTTTTGCTGTGCTCAGATGACTGACATGATTAAGTCAAATGAGCAGAGGAGGATTTACAGTCTCCCTGTGTGGGGAGATAAAGCGAGAGAAGTGGCTCTGACTGACAGCACATGGCTGGGAAGAAACATTATCCACCTGAAGGAGAGAGGTTTTCAGCTTTCATGATCTCTCCCTCTTCCTCCATCACATTCATTCTCTCTCTCTCTCTCTCTCTCTCTCTCTCTCCGACTGCGCA
>OMNW01031692.1:26386-40766 GCA_900303245.1 Selene dorsalis
CTAGCAGTAGGAGTAGGCTCCAGCAACTTGCAAAGCCTGCCTTTTAAATAAAGCATCACAAACTCTCCACCACCTCCCCAGTCTTCACTCGTGGCCTGTCACTCTGTTACTCACCTTTCTCAGTCACTCTCAACTCCTGTGTCTCTCCCCTCCCAGACGAACAGTGCTGTGTCTGTGTACACCCCCCCCATTCCCCTAAAACACACCCCCTCTATTCTCCCCTCTCCTCAGTCTGAAATAAATCAATGCTAGTTGGAGCTCAGTTGTAATAAATCAGGCCCTGTCCTGGACTGGAGCCTGCCCAGTCAGCCTGTCACTGCCTGGCCTTCACTCAGGATTAATTAAAGGCCTGATATAAAGCCCAGATGTGCTGGAGCAAGGGAGCCCTGAACCCCTTTGAGCAGCTCTAGTCTCTCTCTCTCCCTCTGCACACACACATACACATATGCATACATCCATGCACTGTATATCAACATGTGCACACACAAGGTAACTAACAGGACTGTGCATGCATCCTCTGAGGCACACTACCACTTGCACACATGGACGCGGGCCTATCAGCGCTCAAATGTCTCCACATGAGCCCGTGTCTTTCTTGTAATTGTCATACAGTGATATTGCGCTCAACATGCCCCCACTGTCAGACAGTCTCTCTCCTTCTGTGATGCTCCTCATAAAATGATCAGAGGCCCAGGACAGAGGTTGGGCCTCAGCAGATGAATTTGCTGTGTGTATTTGTCGACTTCAATCTGCATCTGTCCAAAGCATCTGAATGGTCAAGAGAATGTGGTCGCCATCTGGAAAACGGTACAGTATAACCAGCCTCTAAAAGGAGGAGTCAGAGATCCATGTGTCCAAGGATTAATTTTACAGGGAGAAATAATAGAGTAGACACACAGAGGAATTAAGAGTTCTTTTGACCATGTAGGTCCAGTTACATATCTATTTCTAATGTCAGGTGACTGACAGATGGAGCTGTATGGGTGTGAAACTCAGGATTGAATCATCAGGGCAAAAGATATAGAAAGGTACAAGTCCTCACTACAACTCCCAAGACACAATACTGTAAGAAATATCCAGACATCAGTTCTGTATAGATAAATACTGTAAGAATTTTAATTACACATACAACACCCATTGCACATCAATACTTTTACTATTCATAATTCATAATCCAGTGTTTATATGTTGCTAAACAAAGAGGATATTATCAAAGGAAACTTATATATGCGAATTCACTGTGATAAATCCACGATTTCTCTTTTTGTTATATCTCTATGTGCAGTATAACTTGTGGCACATCAAATGGAAAGTTCAGGATTCAACTTATGACACATGGGTGTCAAACTCACTTGATGACAATGCCACTGAGGCTGTTAATTGTGGTTCCAACCTATCTGACATTTTCCTTTCTTTATCGGTCCCTTGATGGGGGCTGGTAGGGTTGTGTTCCTGGAGGAGGGGGAGGTTGTTCTGACTGGCGAGGTCAAGGGTTGCAAAGCATACTTTATTGCATGATGACTGAGAGGGGGATTAGATGAGTAAGATATCACTCCGTTTTCTGGTCACGGCTGAGCGAGGTTAACCCACAGTGGCCCTGGGGCCTGGGCTGAGAGGAAAGGGGGGCGTGGGTGAGAGAGGGTATCGCGAGGGCAGGGGTGGCTCAGGGGACTATTGGGCTGATTTCTGATAGCCGCAGAGCGGTCTGGCCTTCCCGTTCGACGGCGAATGCTCACACAGGAAATTAGAGGTCTGGGCTACCCTTTTTCACACGAGATCCTCTTGCACACAGCCACTTTCTTTTATTTTTTGGAGATCAGTTTGACACTTCAGAATGCAAAAGGCTGTTTTGACAGAATTAGCATATGTTGATTCATGAGGGGGGAAAAGTGTCATTTTATAGAGTAAAATTTCACCTCTGTGGGGTTATTTTTCATCAGTCCTTTGCGGTCATGTGAAAGTCCATTAAACCTTTGTCCTGCTCCACAGCTAAAACTACACACAGCTGAGCCCATTTATTTGTCTGAACTGTGGGATGCCGGCACCCATAACACCTTTATTGTTTAAAGTTCAAGACATATAAATGACTATCATCCCTCTTCATATCTAAGCTGGTGGAGGCCGGTCTGAAGATGTGGGGCCCATGCAGTCAGAGATCATGGCTTAAACAGATTGAGGCCATTCTGTCGTGTCAGATATGATATAGCCGCTTGGTGCCTAATGGGCCTGGAAAAAGAGGTAAACATGTCCTCGACCCTGTGAATTCCATTACATAAAGAAGTTGATTTGCAACTCTGGGTGCACGAACAGAAAAGATGGAGCTGAACTTCCCAGATAGCTCTAAAGCCTGAAAAGCCAAGGACACAAAATTCACTGTCGGAAAAAACTCGGCTCTGACAAATAAACAAACTGCAGGGCATTTAAATGGTCGCTATAACATAACACAACATTAACGTGTTTCAGTGTATTATCAGATAATCAACAAATGACTCTGCAAAGTGTTCTCACTTGGACCTTAAGATACAATCAACACCCAGGATGAATGTAACTTAGTATCCAGGCGTTAAAGCAGGAAGAAAAATAAACCCGGAGAGTAATTGCTGATATGTTCCTAATGTGCCCCCTCACCCTTACCTCCCCTTCTCTGTGCCTCCTGCTGATAGGCCACCCCTGATGGCTGTCACACCTGGTGTTGAAGACGGTAGGGTGTATTTTATCTGCTCAGGGCCCATTGGGGGGCTATTCGTCTTCCTCCCGACTGGTGTTGGGAGGTCAGGGACAATCCCTCTGTTTATCCCCCTGTCCGTCAACGCTGCACACATCCCTAGAGTTTCTTCTGCATCTCCCCCGTGAAAGTGAGGCACACTTGCACTGCTGGGCTGTAATGCTTAAGCAGGACAATCAAGATGCTTGACACTTAATTCAACCAGGTGGAAATGATGTCCTAAAACATATCCAGTACCAACATGTTAGACCATTAATACAGTTTATGACTCAAGCAGTATTTTAGAGAAATACATGGCAGAGTAAGAGGGTTTTTTTTTTTTAATCCCATAATGATTTTCTTGAGATGAACGCGGTTTTATTTATGTTTGCGTTTGTGACATAGTCCTGCAAAGTAGTTAACTTGGCATTGTTTAGATGTGGAGTGTGTGTGCAGTGGCCAGTGAGAGCACTGTTTATCTACTCTGCATTGCACTACTGCTTCTGCCTGCACACGTGTGTCTGGGATTCTGGGATAGGTCCCTTGGGCCGATGGACCACACATGTGGAGAACGTGAACTCAGCGCTCATACAGTTCCTCCAGGACGAAAAAACACAGAAACTGTAGCCAGCACCAGACAATGAAACAAGTATTTCAATTGAATGCTTTCAACACACAAATGCGCATAAAATAGTTCATTAATCACATCATAAAACCGATATTTGGGTGAACAGAGTAACGCTAGGATAAATAAATGCTCTCCACTTATAATTACATCACACACTGGTGAGGTAATGTCTTGCTTTAGTCCTTTTCGGCTGCACATCAGGCTATCTCAAGTCACATATTTCTCTCCCACTGAACCATTTTCAGCTATACAAAAAAAGAAAAAAACATCCTCTATCAGGCCTCAGTTTAATTTCTTCTGGTTTCAAGAGTAAAAATAAACATATTTTGCATGTTCAAAGTGAAAAAGAGGGGAAGGGAAGAGGAAAAGGGAAGGAGGGAAAGAGAAAATGAGTGAAATAGAGGAGGGAGGAGTGTGTGAGTGTAGAAGCTGAAATCTGACTCACAAGCTTGCACTCTTGCCTCTCTCTCTGGGACTCCTCTACTTGGCTTCGACTTAATTGCGTCCCCGATATAAACAAGGGGGTTAGTGTGAGAGCAGACCAGCAGCTGAGGGGCTCAAGCAGAGGGCCAGACTGGGGATTGAGTTCAGAGGGGAAGGACTTAACGCAGAAACTGATATAAAATATGCAAGAGAGCGAAAAGGAGAGGGACATGGACAGAGGATTAAAAGTAGAAAGGGGCGAATTCATAACTCCTTAAGACGGCAGAGATGACAAAATTAGAAGTCGGGCTAGAAATGTGCCGCCTTCACCGCTTCACATCTCACTGTATTTTGCATCAAAGTGAGCTTGACTGGCGTATCAAGTGGTAATGCAGCGCTGTAATGCCAGAACCGGGGCATCAGACAGTAGCCCTTCTGGCTCCAGTGCAGTCCAAGCTGCCCCTCTGAACATGTCTTTCACAGATGCTCTTCTCTGATCGATTAGTTCCAGCCCTCTCAAACAGACAGCTAGGGATTGGATTCCATTATAAGTGATCCCTGCTCTGAGGCTTAAGCCCACCAGGCCCAGGCAGATGCTGCTGAGGTGCATCTCTGGATTAAGCCCCTAAACTAACGAAATCACTGAGGTAAGGGCCACAGAGTGTTCTTTACAGTAGTAGCTCACAAATACCTGCGGCTGATACAATCTCTGGACCGGTGCAGAGTGTAGGAACACAGGAGAAGAGCAAAGGACTCACAAGCTGTAAGAGTTCGAGATCAATACCACTTTCATGCGGTGTAAATATTAAGCTGCAACCAACAGCTGGTTAGTTTATCTTAGCATAAAGTTCCGAAATACGGGGGAACAACTCAGTACAAACCAAACAAATTCACCAAGAACTAGAAATCATCTTCAAAGTTCAGCAAGAAAATGCCTATTCATTCCTTTCCAAGCGAGCTTCAGCCTCTCCAGTAAATCCATGCCATGTTCCTTTCTGCTTCCAAATACTTGAGTCGTATACCACAGTATCCCCATCATGCAACACATAACAAGTGAGGTGGAACGTACAGTACATAACCCCTTGAACTTTGTCTTATACATCTCCATCAGAAACACTTACTGTTTGGTTTTAAGAGTGGCCCAGCTTGCTGCTTTCCTGTGCCACCAGAAAGCCTATTTGGCGAGAACTTTGCCTTTTCTAGAAATATAACAACACGCAACCTATTGGAAGAAAAGAACGATTAAAGCGCTGCTGCATATTTATGTTGGTTGTAAAAATGAAAAACTGTCTGTGGCATTATAAGTGAACGTGCAGTATGTACGCTGTATCTTGCAGTCAGTGAGTGTAACAAATTCAGCTCAAGCAGCGTGTCACAACTCAAGTGGAGAATACGGATAGAAGAAGTGCACATGGGGCATTTAAACAGAAACTTAAAAACTGGTCTTTGTTGACTGGAACAGGTTTAAAGTACACACTGGATATTCTACACCACCTTTCAATAAACACATTGCACCATGAGAGCGTAGGCCGCAGTAATTAATCACTGAAAACTCTCACTGCTGATGAACACTTTGTATTTCTGCTCACAGTTCTAAATTAAGTAGGATTGTAGAGTTCCCAGGAAATTGCTATTTGACGTGGCATGCTTCTCAGGCCATGTTGTCCTCTAAACTGGGACAAATTGTGTCTTGGGCAGCTGCCAGGGTGTAAAATGCCCAATTTCAGTCCCAGCTATTTAGGCGGCAATCATCCCACAAGGTCAGGCCAGTCTCAGCACTTCATTTCTCATCTATTTCGTTTCCACCCCTGACAACTAAATGACGGCTGACGTCGACTCCCAGGATTTGTACACCGTCTGAGAAGTTGTAGCAGACGCGTGTGTGTGTGTGTGTCCTACAGCCCCGACCCCTCTGCACAAGCCCTGCAGGGGATAAAGGGAAGTAGGACAAACTCATGTGACATCATTGTGAAGCCACAGACCACAGCACTGACCAGGCTGTGTGTAACCAAGTACACTTTTTTTTGTGTAAATGATCAGAGATTTTTGGCATATCTCCTTTTTTTCCATCAAAGTTCTCATGATTTTTTTTTCCCGTGCTGTTTGGATGCCATCCTATCTGAAATTAGATTATCTCTCTACTCAGAGCATTTACAGTGTGTGCCAGTGTGTGTTATGGGTCAAGAAATCCCACAGATTTCCCAAGAAGAATCGTGCAAATTACAGGCACAATCAAGTGGCCTATTAGCAAATCAGTGTCAAAACACTGCAGCCCTGCAGAAATTGCTTTTAACAAAGTTGCAGTGCATTTATAGGCAAAAGAGCCCCCACTGCACCCCACTCACACCAGACTGCTGTTCCTGTATAAAGGCACATTGGTGATATCTGTGATGTATCAGAGCTCTATGAATAGGACATCGAAGCTCAGAGGATATGATGCTGTGCTGCTGCATCACTCTGAAGTCGACTACAGAGGGGGAGGGTAAAGAGGGAAGGGGGTGGCAACACAAAGAAAAAGGTGTTGAGGTAATGACAGCTACACACACACACGTACACACACACACACCATAGACTGTAGGCCTAGGGAGCTTAAAATGTTCCCTGCTGAGAGTAAGATGAAAACAGATGTTTGTTTTTCTCACACTCTACAGCTTCTACATCAACTGGAAATCAGACCATTACAGTGAGTAGTTTCACAGTTGTGGTTAAAAATAGCTGGTCAGTGTTTTTACATCTCATTCACATTTGAGATTAGTGAGTAAAAGTATGATTGTAAGTGCTCTAGATTGTAAGGCACTTTTACATGGGAGGTGGTGTTTTACCACTGTAATGTGAACTGCTGTCTCACATTAAGTTGATTTTATTTTTAAGTTGTTACACAACTTCTCTTGAATAATTTCTCTTTTTAACTAACTTTAACTACAACTCTTAATTCATGCTCCGTTAATCTCCTCCATTTGTATCACTTCCTCTTTTCTTTCATCAGAGACCCCCCCACCACCACCACCACCACCTGTGTGCTTAGCTGGAATAAACAATTAATGTTTGAAGGCTCTAATGCTCTTTAACTACCTCCAACAACTATCTGCTAATAAACGACTGAGTCATTAAAAGTAGTCCTCCATATGGCTGTTTCTGTTAGAGGCTATGCAAACGACTTAGCGCTTAAAACCTCTGGTGTATGCAAATATGTTCAGCATTAGTCTTTAAACAAAGTGAAATAGAAATGTAATACTTGTAATTTCTCTAACAAGATTGTGAACCCTTAAAATTATGGTGCGAAGCTACTTTTAGTAAATGGTGGTGTGTAGTTTTCAATTCAAGTTTAAGTTTAAAGTAGCAATGTGGTTTTTTTTTTGTTGTTGTTGTTGTTGTTTCTGTTATTATTTGGTCATATTGGTCAATTTGTTTTAACAGGAGTAAGTCAGATATCTTTATATCAACTATAATTAAAAGTTTGCTGTACTTGCTCTCTTCAGCACAGTATTATTAATAGCTCAGCACTGCTGCAAAGAGCTGGTAGGTGAAAAATCTCCATCCAGTTTGTGTAGCCTGTGCCACTGCTACTAACGACCACTAGGGTGCAGATAGTCTTAGTGAGAGAATAGATGAATTAAGGAATGAGCTTCTTCCTGAAGCCACATGGTGAATCACATGTAAATGACTCACTGCGGAACCACAGTCAAACACGACTCTCGTTCACCTTTGTCACAGAGTTTCAACATAATACATGGAAATAAAGTCATGCAAAGAAAGCTGGTAGGAATGGCAAAAATACTGAATAAAATGCTGCCTCATGGAAATGTTCTTCATCTAGGAGCTGCTCAAAGTAGCTGAGTTGCTAAACTGGAATCACAGCTGATTGAGGTGTATTTTAAATTATTAGATTTAGCTGCATTAGGTGGTGCTCAGTATTCAGTCCTTAAAGTAAACAGTGTTCTTCCTGTATGCCAGCTGTCATATCACTCCTTCTGGGATAAAATGTAGTTCACCAGGTCACTGAAACAGAGTCTGCACTGGTTACTGTATGTTCACTGAACAGAAAGGCACTGACATGGAGAGATTACACATCATGCTGGTGGCATCTTAATTAATGTAATGGCTACTGTTAGAGCTTGATTGCTGAAAATAAGAAAGAGAAGTTGCCATGAGGGTTTCTATTTTATAGAGTTAATGAAGCATCAAACAAAGCTGCATGTGAGCAGTTTCATGCAACTGACGTCTGAAATGTGCATAATGAGGAAAAAATAAACATTTGATTCAGATTCTGCAGATATTTAGATAACTGTGTTCTTCTTCAGGATATCCCCAGCTGAAATCCAAGCAGGCGGTGGAGGTGTAACTTTTTATTCAGGCCAAGTGAGTTTTCAAGGCCAAAAATATCAACACCTGGCAAAGTGCTCGATGGCTCACTGTATTGATCTTACAACCCAATAAAACATCTGAATGTACTGTATATTGTGGTCATTTAGTGCAGTGGAACAGTAAAAAACTCACTTACTGCACCTTTAAATCACATTTTATTGAACAATTAGGGGTTGGCATGTGTTTAAACTAAATCATTTAATTGATTTACTTAAATTAACAGGTCTCTGGTTTAGCAAATTATGCCTAGAAATGAGAGTAAACGTGAATATGAACAACAGTTTAAAGTATTTTACTACACAGCTTTTAAAGGATTTATAACCACAGTTACATAAAAGCCTTCGTATATGAGTTTATCATAACATTAATGGTTTGCTGATGTGTAAACCAAAGGATTCTTTCCGTCAAATAATATGTCCAAACATTTGAGCTTGTGTATTTTGAAACTGAAAACCACTATGTCTAGAATCTCTATCACTTAATGCTTTATGAACCACCGGGCTGTAATGGTTTACCCAGAACACTTCTCAGGTACACTCACTATGACACTGAGCAAGCAGCTACTCATTGGCCATCATGGTCAGACAGTAGCATAAAATCACCCCATTAAAAGAAAGCTAAATATTGACAGAGGGTTTAGGCTTGGCTCACTGAAAGTCAAAATTTAACACGTGTGACTTACATTAGGAGTTTGCATTTTTAAAAAGGGAGTTCTGAAACCTTTAGAGGCTATTTACAAATTCTATTATTTAGCAATCAGGCCGTAAAAAAACGCTGTCCTCTTGCTTTCTTATGCCTCTTGAATATCACAGATGACTTGAGAATAGTTGACCCCCATCTCGGGTTGATTATTTAGCTATGCTTTCACTCAACACGCCACCTCTCTCCTCCCCGCTCGCTGACCACCTCCCCCCCCTGAAGACCACTACTCTCTGGTCAGATTTACGGCAAAATGTGTGTGTTCCACCGTATTTGTGAAATTCCCCATGTGTCAACCTTCAGCTCCCCTACGCAGGGCTTTGAACCTGCCCACTAGCTGGAGAGCACACATAAATCCAGCACACCCGATGCAGAGGAGTAGACTTTCTTTACATAGGAGCCTAATTGCTGAACTTTGCCACAGCCCAGTTTGCTGAGCTGAATGATTTGTCAAAATTCCTGTCTCTTGGTAATAAATTACCCGACCGGCTTGGTCAGCCAGTTAACATTTTAAATAAAAATGGGTCCCTTTAGGATTCTCTCGGTTGGTAACAACATCTCTCTCTTTTTTTTTTAAGTTTTAACTAGGGCAAGGTTGCTTGACAACTGAGTAATGTTTTGACATTTTCGACCCTCCCTATTAATATCATAATGAACTGGCAGCTCGGAGCTGTCATGAAACACGAAACACAACTCTAAATCTATCATTGTCATTCAGTGAAAATATATAACATGCATCACATATATGGCAGGAAAAGTGGACATTTTCATGAAAATTAAATTACATCTGGAACATTTTGTTGTGATGAGTTTCATGACCACCTAGTTTGTGTGACTATGAATTAAGCTGTTCGGGAGAATTGTGGGAAAAAGTGAGCGCGCCGTCCCGTCAGAAGCCAAAGTGAGTGTTTGTTTTGACTTGGAGTTCTCCTTGCACTTGGACTGACCCTCCACTAAACTGACTTAGCTCAGTAACAGCACATTGGCTCAGACCCGTTGTTCTTTTTTGCTCATTTCCATTTTGTCTATCCTTACTTAGTCAGCTTCTTAAGCCTGTCTATGAATTTTCATATGCCCCTGGTTTATTGCATTGGCAAAACACATGTAATAATTCTACACTGAAGTAGGTTTCCTTTGATGGTAAAGGACATTTACTCAAGTACTGGACTTAAGTGAAGTCAGAGGCGAATATTGCCCCTTTCACTCCACTACATTTATCTAACAGCTGTAGTTACCAGTTAATTAAACAATCTTTAGTCCAAAACTTATGAACAGATCGTAAAATATGATTACTACAGTACATAAAGTGGGTAAATTAGCTCCAGCTTTGACTCTCCATTAATAGAAAAGTGATAAAGAGTGACAGCCAGCCTGTAGAAACAGTTTGATAATATCCTCTGTGCCTCTGGAGGAGATTTATCAGGTCTAATGATAACGGACAGAGAGAATGCTCATGTATGATGATGCTGGTTGCATGATGGGACATGTAGGAGGCAGACTCCTCCATGCAGGGACTAGTGTTTATTGTGTCTAGTTATCTCTGCTTTTTACTCGTATTATTGCTGAAATATCTGAAATAAAAATGAAGTTTATGGAAAGATGAATCATAAGAATAACCTACAATTATAAGATAACAAGGCGACCTTAATGAGATCATATGTCACCTCACTCACATTTTGCTACTAAAATTTATATTCTTTTGAAAAAGTAAACTTGTGAAGTTAAAAATGTGGTATTGGAGCTGACATGAAGGAACAGATATTAATACTTTTTCCATGACTGCAGGACAAATATCATAATATACATATAGATATACATATAGATAGATAGATAGATAGATAGATAGATAGATAGATAGATAGATAGATAGATAGATAGATAGATAGATAGATAGATAGATAGATAGATAGATAGATAGATAGATAGATAGATATTAACAGTATTTGACTTCACAGTGCTGTATTTACTGTTAATACAAAACTTCATTAATAATATCACGGATGCAAATAATGCATCCGTCACAATGATAAGGAACTTCTATTTAAAATGTGTTTGTGTTTCAAGCTCATATGTTCTTCAGTATAGCTGCACCCTGCTGGGCTAATCTGCAGACCTTCAGGTTTTCCAGCCACATCAAACTGGGAGCCAAGATTCTTCAACCCCGAGCCCCTCATGAGTGAAGCACTTTGTGCTCCGAGCTCAAAATAGCTGCAGCTCTCAATTATTGGGTAAGGAGCAAACACAGGTGTGGAATCCCAGCCACCACCACTGGTGCCCGTGCCTCAGAATAAAGCCACTCTTGTCCCAGGGAGCACGACTAGGAAGGCCAGATCCATGCCAGGCTTTGAACTGCAAAGACCACTTGGCCTGTTTGGTGCCAGAGCTAAAAGAGACCTTTTAAAGGTGTGGAAATGAAACGTCCCACATCAATCATGCATTTCCACTTCTGAATTATTCAGCAGTTGCCGCTGCCTGCTGACTCCCATTCCACCTCTGTGTGTGTGTAGTGGCTGGGCTTGTGTGTTAGGGTATGCATGTATTTCTTAAGTGGGGTCATTGTGTCTTTACCATAATGATTGTTTGGAGAACTTGAGAAGGATTTCAAGGTCTCTTTTAAAAGTGAAGAAGTAACTGTTGGTGTTGACGTAATGTTTGATCTTTTTGGTTTTTCACTTTACACTCTCATGGAGTGGATGTCTCTTATGTTAAAATACTGAAAACTTTTCAAAGTGTTTTAAAAATGACATAGTTTTACTATAGACATCCAACACTGAAAACTTACTGTAAACCCTCTGATTCTTCCCTGCAGCTAGCTATGGTGAAGGACAGTGTGTGTGTGTGGTGGAAGGGGGGCGACAAAGTGCAGAGCTCAGTGGTGTCTGCCACAGACAATGAGCGCTCTGTTTGGCTGGCTGTGATTCTGCTGGTGTGGATCAGGTGGCCCCGTTTAATTCCAGGTTCTTGGCCTCTCTCCTGCTGCTCTGCTTTTCTCTTCTCAGCACGTTCTTTGCATTTATGGGGCACGCGGGTACGTCCTGTGCGAGCTGGGTTTCAGAAGGCTGGACCTGGACCTGGACCCATGGGCCGTGCACTGATAAATTGCTGACTAATTGGCTAAAATGAGAAGATTTGGATGGTGTCACAGAGCCAGCCATGAGCCAAGAAAGAGTGAACTGTGCTGAACTGTGCACACCCACTCATACATTCGATAGAAAGATATAAGTGCATTAATTTGGAATATATTAAGGTGATTATACTGTATGTCAGCTGAGGTATAGTGGAAAACAAAAAATGCAGTACTTCATTTATTCTAATATCAACAGATATTGCTGGTTGTATCTGTAGCCTAAATGTAAAAAAAGAAATATGCTGTTGGCGTGATACTGCTCTGAGATTGTGGGAAAAATTCTATTCATCAGAAAATTGCTGTGCACAGAGGAATGAGTATCAGTTTAATCCATTAATTATTTTTTTTTTTAACTTTTCATAAGTGGGAGACAAAGTTCTTCACGGAAACCTATTTTTACAGCAAAAATAATGACAGCAGATTGTGCGTCTTAGTTTCAGAGTGCTGTCGGCGGCCAAAAGATCTGTGTAGTTGTGTGTGGCCCACACAGGAAATTAAGAAACCTCTGCAGCTTTAAGCATATTTGTGTCTGAATTATCTTGGAACAGCGGATTTAAACAAAACTGAAACAAGGTTCAGCGTGTGCTCGCTCTGGGCATGTGTGGTCAGTGGGCAGCTTAAATGGAGATCTTATTCAGCCGAGATGACCGACCACGGTTTTTAAATTCAGACCTAAGATTATTTTTTAAAAATTATGATTTTTATTTATGTTTTTTAAAATTACTTTTCTTATGTATCATATGAGTTTTATAATGTGTTTTATTAGAAACACTTGATGTGTATTTAATCACTGCAGCTGCAAAGGAACGAGTGAATAAAAGTGGAAATAAAGGGGAAAAAACTTTGTCTACCAACAGAGTGGAAGGTCACTGAAGTGGCAATATTAACACAAAACACACGCTTTAGTTTTTAAAATACCCTCCGCTACTGTGAGTGTGAATGTGATAGAGATATCAGCATACGAACCTCATAATACCACAACTGGGATAAAAACATGCAACTTCCCCACTTATACATGTAAGAAAAGACCTGTTACATCAGTGAGTGTGTGTGTGGGCGCAGAGGGGAACCAACAGAAACAAGGCTTATTTGTTTTAGAGAGAAGTATAAGGGGGAGAATAAAGATGAAACAGATCCCCCTTTAGAAAGCCTTGAGCCAATCACTACGAGTTCATCACAGTCTCCTCACTGTTGTTCACAGCAGATACAGTGCACTGCAGCAAGCGAGTGTCCATCCTCTGTGGGCATGAATTTACACAGATGGTTCTTATATCAGTGGATTAGAGAACATATTTCCTCAACAAGTAAAAAAACAAAGGCTTCACTGAATTTATTATGTCTTAATTGAGAAGACCTACATCAATGTATATTTTTGTGTGAATGAACCTGCTGGAACCTTTTTTTTTTTCTTTTGGTTTTCTAATCTCGTTCAGGGATTGTTATCAGTGGAGTTTACAGATATTTAGAAACACAGTTCCTCAGGTAGGTTCCCTCCACATCCAAAATAACACGCAATTTAATCAACAATTTCATCTAAAAATAATGTTTTTGATTTTGGTGTTACTTGGAAACAAAACAGGGAAACTTCAAAAACAGTAAATTTTATATATACCTAATGTAAAATATTATCATGTGTTATAATAATACAGCATGTGCTGTTTATTGATACATTTTCAAAATGAATTCATATTAATGTGGAGGACACAGTCCACTGGAAACTCATTAAATTATAGAGAATAATTCCATAAAACCACTTTATCCACTTTTTTTTGTCTCCCTCTTTGTTTTAAAATGAAATTTACCACATCTCCCCTAAACTATTCTCATATTTCTGGACTCTGAATTTCTCTATAATTTGAACTCAAAATTTTTCTCCTGTTTACCTACTTGGAGAGTGAAATAATAATTCACCTCATACATATAAAACATTTTGGTTAGATTCTCTTGGGTAAATCAAAATCTGTCACAATGATCAGTTAAACAAGAAGAAGTAAATACATGTAAATTCCTACATGTTCACAGAGGCGGTAGTAAGGTAAGCAAATACATTCAGAGATGAGAAAAGCTGAATGTACACAAGTCATTCTTACATGTGGCAGAGTGTAACAGCCTGATCCCTCTGTGCCCTCCAAGGTGAGCTCTGTCTCCAGCCAGGCAAAGGGGACCATGGGAAAGCTCACATGCCGATTAATCACAGCTAATGAGCTGGAACAGTGTAGCTTGAGCTGCCTTCCATGACCATCTAACCTCACTCACACACACACACAGACACGTAACGTCAGACATGGGCAGACGTGTGAAGGACGGAATAACAGACGCATTTTTTACTTGCAGTGTTAGTTTGCCATTACATATAAACATGTTCTCTGATAATGAAAGAAACACCTATTGTATGGTAGGTAAATGCAACATTAAGTTATCAGAGTATTCTTTT
>OMNW01031693.1:2601-14973 GCA_900303245.1 Selene dorsalis
CCCGTGCCAGCCTTTGTCCTGCAGAGACCTACACAAACACACACACAAGAGTGTCCAGAGGAACAGACACCCAGGTCAACAGACTGTATCAGTCACGCAATACACGATCAATGAGAAACACATAAAAGTGAAATGTGTCACATTGCTATAGTAGTAGCACATGTCACTTGATAAAATACTAAGTATTTGTGCACACAGCTGTCAGGTTGCAGCTCTGACCTGAGGAGTCAGCTGCAACTCTGAGGAGTGGGAAATATCACTGGCAATTATCTTATCTAGGTACCACTTTACAATGTGATCCCCCCTATAAAGCTACTTTATTAGCTTCTTGACATATGCTGTCATAACATGTTAGATGACAAGGGCAGCATAACATGTGCAGCATCATTAGTTGCTGAGCTTTCTTTGTTTTCTCCATCAATTGGTATCTGTAGCCGCTGCTTCATAATGTTTGTTAAATTACTAGCAGTTAAACTCAGCCTACGTCAAAACCTTGACTTTCTTTTTAGCTTCACTTGTGGCTGCAGGGGTGTCAATATCTGTCTGTCCGTCTGTTGGTCAACCATATGATGGACCAGATGACCTTGTGACCATGATAAAATGTCGGAAAGCTATAGATCAATGACATTATCCAGTGCCAATGGAAGTCCTTGTTTGACTGCCTGAAGCCCAGATCTATCTATCTACATGTTCTTCATAACGACTCCAGAGTTGACAGAGTGAATTTATGGTCAACAATAACATCATAATAAAATAAATTCTATCTCCTATACATGATTAATAAAATGTATCATTAAATGCCATCAATTGTGTTAAGCACTAAAAATGAATAACTCTCAGCCTAAATGTATAAAATTGTTTTTTTTTTCCACCAGCAGTATCAACACAACAGTTTATCTGTGCCACAGTGATGATACAACACACGTCCACTAGATGTCAGCAACATCCTGCAATATCAGATTGTTCCCCACGTATGCTTCCATGAACACACAACTGACACCAAGCTTATTTACTTGACATAAGAGTGTATTTTCAAGCTGATATTATGATTGATACATGTATGTTTGTTTGTTTATGTGACGTTCTTTTGGGTTTCAGCACTGACCGGCCATTTCTGTTCCTACTGTCAACCTTCTCCTCCTCATCTTCCTCCCAGTCAGACGTGTTGAGGAAATCAAAGCTGCCCAGAGCTGTTTCCACGGTGAGGCTGGCCATGCTGGGCGAACGGCTGTGCCTGCCACCCTGCGCATGTGCACACACACACACAATCTTTAGATGCACAGTCCCTGCATTATGCATATCTCTACACAAAATGCAAAAACAATAGAAAACACACTGGGCATGAACATACTCACACACAATCACACACCAGTCAAACCTGGTTCCACTTGATAACTCAAGTGACCTGCTGTCAGTGACAGAGATTAAAAAACAGTACACAAAATGTGTTTAGATGTGTTACCTGTGTGTATATATAAAAGCATGTGTTAGTAGAATGATAGAGCTGCATTAATCCAAACAGTGTTCACACTGTTAGAGGCTGTTGCCGATATTTTTCATAAACGTGCTGCAAAGCAGGAAAGAAAACAGTAGTGTGTGCGGCTTCTCAATTATGGCAAAAAAAAACATTATCACAATTGTTTTGATCAATATTGAGGTTGCAATCAATTTACATGATCACTCACTGGCTCTGAAAATATCACACACTTGACAGGGGAGTTTCTCAAACCTTAAATACAATTCAATGCAAAAAACATTTCAAAACAATGGAATATAGTAAATAAATATAATCATCAGCTGGTTGATAGTAAAGCTTATATCAACCATTATCAAAAAGAACAGGACTGTATAGTTTGTGCAGTTCTATAGATATACTGTAAGTTAAAGATATATGAGCGTCAGACAGCAGGATAAACTGCTCAAGACAATGCACTCCTATGTACATTGCTCACGTACATTGAGACATAACCCAGAACTGGATTGGGAGATGGTTTTCTGAGGAAGCTGAGAAATAGAATGTGACTTTTTGGAAGCCAAATCTTAATCATGCATAACAAAAATAGATTAAAACATATGAACAGCCCTAGTAGTGTTTGTGTATCTGTTTACTAACCATCCTGACCATTTTGACTCATAAGCTTGTTTTTACACTGAAGCATAACTTTTACTGTTTTATGTGATTCCATGCACCTCTGAAAGTACCTTTGTTTCTCACACATGCTGTGTCCTTACCTTCAGAGTGACCTGCAGCAGCTTCAGCTCTTGTTCCAGCAGCTGTAACTCCGGGAACTGTCCTCTGTAATCATCCAGAGAAGACACTACAGCTCCCAGGGCATCCTCCAGCCCACAATCCACTGGACGATCATCCGCCATGGACAGACAGTCTGCACCTGCGGTGGGGCCCTCCTCCTCCACTGCCACCCGGTGGGCGACATATGTCACATCTCCACTTTCTGGGAGGATGTCAAAGTCCAGGTGTGATGGAGCATTTGTTTCTTTAGTCTTGGGAGAGGAGTGCGGGAGGACAGGGCTGGGTGTATCCTGTCGCATCTCTGTTGGCTGCTGATCTATGACAGCATCAGCCGTTGTGTTTTCCTCAGCAACAGCTTGTCTCTTTGGTGATGCATCCGTGGCAGCAGAGCTCGGTGGCTCAGGAGTTCTGCTGGGCATCTCCATTTCAATATCGTTGATGGAGATCAGGGAAACCAGAGACATCACCTCCCCTGATTCACCACCTGACCTGTCAGTCAACACAACGCCATCAGCGCTGCTTTCACTGATGTGGCTCAGAGAGCGTGAGTAACTGCAAGAGGTGTGGCTACTGGTGACCACGCCATCTGCTGTTGCTATCGGAGACTGTTGCATTGCATTGTCTTCCTCACTGTCAGGTTTTGTCACCTTCTCCTCTTTCCTGTAATTGAGTTCATGTATCTGTTAATTTAATTACTGATGAGCATATAAAATAATCTCTATGTATACCACATAAAATAATACAGAGAATAACAAAGTCAACAAATGTCAAAAGGTCAGCACATAGAATAGAGAAACCAAATGAAGCAACACCTGTTGGTCTCTGCCTGGTGTCCGGGCGTATCGGGAAGTTCGCTGATGGCGCGGACTGCGTGCGTGGGCTTTGGAGTTGAGGAGGAGGAGTCTCTGGGACTAAATGAGATGTTAGGTTGTGTGGAGGGACTTCCTTTTATAGCTGGCTGGATCTCTGGGGTCATCACCCCTGCCTGGAGACAGTGACATGCTTATTGACCAGGAGGGTCGCACCCAAAACTCTGACAACATGGTTAAAACAAACAATTTTCTACAGTCCAAAAAGCTGAGACAGTCATGTCAGTTTGATGCAGAGTGACACAGACACATCAGCTGCCTCAAGATCAGGCATGGGCAACTCATTCCATAAAGGGCCACTGTGGCTGCAGGTTTTTCTTCCAACCAATCAGCAGCACACCAGACCTGACTCATTTAATCAACTGATCTCACTGTTCAGACAGTTGACTGGTCAAACTGTGTGCTCTTGACCTGCAGCCACAGCAGCCCTTTGTGGAATGAGTTGCCCATCCCTGCTCCAGATCAACACAGGGAAAACCAAAGAGCTGGTGGTGAACTTTCCTCTTTGCTTAGTGTGTCTTATGTTTAGTTCTTCCTCTGCCTCATTTAGTAGTAATGATAAATGTGATGAAAGTGGTTTATCTGGTGTAATGGAAATGAGACTCAGTGTATTTGAAGTGCTCCTCCTCTTCTCTGCCATTCCTGAGCAGCCAGGAAACCAGAGCTCAGCAGCCTGACCAGTGGTGGAGATATAATCAGTCATTCAGTAGCATTTATAATCATATAAATGACCCTGATGTTTGTTTGTTTTTTTAAGTATATTTTTGGGTCTTTTTGCCTTTATTTGACAGGAAATAGGGAGGCAGAGAGAGGGGGAATGACATGCAGCAAAGGGCCACAGGATTCGGGATTTGAACCGTGGCTGGCTGCAGCGAGGACTGTAGCCTGTGCATATGGGGCGTCTGCTCAACCCACTGAGCTGTACGTCGCCCCCCTGCTGTTGTTTTATTCACAATAGATATTTCTAGATGAATTATTTAGACGTGTTTTTGTTTTACTTACTTTACAACTTTACACGAGATGTTTTTAAAAAGTGTTAGAGGTATTGAGGTCATAAAGTCATCAATCACCAGTTAGTCATTTCTGTTTTAAGATGGCAAGTGTAGCAAGTGTAATGCAGCTCACAAAAGACTGCATTACTTCCATGTGAACTGAATTCACATATATTGTCATATACAGTAGTACGACATTATGACTGAGCCTTTCCTTGAACACCTTGGCCGGGTAAGAGCAGTTCATAAATTTTTCCTGCCGAACAAACAGGTTGCATATCTAATCTAAAATGCCAGTTATTCAGAAGAGGATTTGGCTGCATCTGTATTAAGGATAAAGCAATGCAGGAACCACCTTTATCTTGAGTGTGCTGATTCTCTCTAACCAGGAAATAGACCCAGCTCCCCACGGGTTCAAATCAACTTGAGGTGGAGTTTTCACAGCTCAAAAATAAAAGGGTCAACTCTTATTTCAGGAGAGGTTATTTCCTGAGGTAGCAGAACAGGAAGAACTTCAAGGGTGAGGTGGAGGTGACAGACTCATATAAGAAGCCATCACTTTTTGAGAACCTTTCAGAATTATGAGTGATAGTTAAAGAGTTCAGTCTTCAGTAAATTCATTCATGGTATATAATACATACATACATACATACATACATGGACACGCATGTACACACTACACATGTGCAAAGATAGAGCACAAGCTGCAGGTGATAAATTAAAAGTGAAAAAAATTAAAAGTGTGTGTTGTGTGTTACCGTGTGTTGTGTGGAGTTGTGTTGCCCTCCTGTAGACAGCTGAGGACTGTAGGAGTCGTCAGAGGACTCAGACGAGTTGGACCAAGCTGTTCCATTCTCCAGCTCCTCGTGACGACGGAGCATGTTCTGCAAGGGAAGAGCACCGATCACAAGGGCTGACACATGGATACACACAGACAAGGACAAGGCTGTCTGAAGGGATTTGATTCTTTGCTTGACCAACAACAGTTTTCTATCTGCTCAGTATGCTTTGCAACCTGTAGTGCAAGTTATCAAATGTGGACTGTGAGCAGAGGTTTTGCTCTTGGCTCCCTGTACAGACAGTGATCATAGTAGCCATAGCCAACCTGGTTGCCTCACCTCTGGAGGATCTACACACTCACTGCACCTGGTGGTTAACCAATAAATACTGTAGCTGAATTACAGGACACCTTACATCGCAAATTCTGTTTAATAATTAATGAAACAAATGTCATTTGTCAAATGTCAAATGTCTTTAGAGGTGTTTTTACAACAGCCAATAGAAACTCTCTCTCCTTTCCATTGGTCAGACTCGCCTCACAGACTAGATCCTGTGAAGTCTGACACATGGATGAGGTGCAGGTGCATGAGTTACAACACGCTGAAAGGCAATCATTGAGTTTTTGCCCATCAACACCACAGATTAACTGCCAACAACAGTGTTAAGCATCAGTCCACTGCCTACATGGACACCCTGGAGATGAGCTGCCAGAGAGAATCATCTGAAGGACTCATGTCGATTCCATGTCCATGAGCTTCAACAGACCAACAGCTGGCAGGCTGATACAGATCAGCAGCATACTCCAGACTGACACACTTCACACCTTCTCACTGGACATGAAAGTGGATGAATCCTTTCACTTTTCTGATCAAGAGCAATTGCAAAGACAATCAGGCAAATACAGACACTCAATTACCTTTATTACCTTAATGGTTTTTACATTTTTCCGCTGTCATCACTTTATGATGATACTCCAAAGTCTACCATCATAAATTCACCGAAATGGCTAACATTACCATCTACTCTACACTCTACATACCTCATAGCTCCATTAGACAAACAATTGGAGACTATAGTTCTAGGTTTGTAATGTTCTAGACCGTCATCACTGCCACTAGTCGATGTTCTACAGTCTGCAGGGGATCTACTCCAGCATGACTTACAGATGTGACGTGTCTTGTTGGCGAGTTGTCACTACAGGAACAGCTGTGGCTAAGTGTGTCTCTGAAGATGTCCAGCAGTGGCCAGTGCTGCCGCTTGGTCAGACTCCGAGGCAGAGACTGGACATCAGAGGAGCAGCAGGTGGAGCAAAGTGCAGTGGGAGCAGTTAGAGGCTGTTTCCCTGAACTCCCTCTGCAGTGTTTCTAAACCATGACACCTCATCTGTGTCTGGTCCGTCAGTGTGTAATAACCAGTGCAATGAAATGAGGTTTTAAACACAGGAAGCTTTTAAAACATTCAAACATTTTTCAAGATTCACCAAACTTGCATTTTTTTGCAAATGATTTACTGACCCATTTGCCACACGGCCCATCAGTGGGCTGCAGCCCACAGGTTGGGCTCTACTGCACTCTCTCGTGTTTTGTAAGACATTAATATGAAGGTGACGGTGAATATCAGCACAAAGTTCAACCAAACAGCAGCTGTAAACACTTGAGTGTCTCTGCTCTGAGAAAACATTAGTCAAACAACACTGTGGAGGGCTACTCACATAGAAGGCTTGTTCACGTAGAGACGGCGTGTCAGGTGGACTCTGGTTGAAGATTGTTGAGAATCTCTTACTGACAGTTGGGGCTTTGTTGACAGTGCTGGCCACTGACCCCAGGTCATCTTTGTCAAATGGACTGATGGGGAGAGTGAACGAGTGTGTATAAATAACCACTCCATGTAATAATTAAGTGATGTTCTGTTCCTGAATTAAATGGACAAACAGTACAGTTGTATGATCGTTGGCAAAACTTACTTCCAGGTGACTTCGAGGCTCAGCTTAATAGTCCCAAGGTCATTAATATCCACGGCAACCGTCTGGGGCAATGCAGCAAACAGGTCCTTGGTCTCACACGAAACGCTTCCAACAACCACATGATTAGCTAAGCTCTTCAGCTCTGTCACCTAGGAGACCGCAAAAAATATAATTTGATCAAACAACCATTGTCTCCTGCCTTCTCCAGACAGATTCTCTCAAGGAGGCTGACACCAACACACTGTCACATTAGTCAGACTAAGTAATAATATATATATTGTCACATTGCATTTCAGACACAAACAGCAAGAGACAGGATCAACTAACTTGGAACCATAGGTGTATTCACCAGAGTTAAGACAAAAGGACAATATATAGCACGAATGAGCTATTTCAGATGCCAGATCTGGTCTGGGCACCGATGAAACTAAATCCAAAGATGTTAAAAGAGACATTAGGAGGAACTGACCTTCACAGAGAGGAACTCATTGATGAGTGGCAGAAACACCATCTCCTCACTGTCCCACACCTGTTTGGCATTGATCTCAATTCTGCCTCGCAGCTTCCACCGCTGACGACCGTACTTCATGAAGATCTGAACACACGCACACACAAACTTCATCAATGTTGAATCAGAGCTGTGTGTCTATTATATGTGACACAACAACCATTTCCACCCTTCTCTTTTCGGTCTCTTCTCTTTTATACCTTTTTGTTTTTACTTCTCTTCTTTCCTGAACATTTAGCTATGGATGTACAAAGGTGGTAGATAACAGAGCGAGACACACTTGTCCTACATATGCTCATACACACATATATGAACACACTCAGGCTGCAGTTACTGGGTCAGCAGAGCATTTGTGACTTCCACGCACTCTGGATCCCAATACTCAGTGACCCTGCTCTGCAACTCTCCATGGTCAGGCCACTTTGGGGCTGAGTTGCTGTAGTTCCCAAACACAGTTGATCATGGAATATCCAAGAGGGAACAAACTTCACAAACAAAGTTATTTTATAATTATTTCAGTCCAGCAGCTCTTTAGAATGATCCATTCTTTCACAAGTGTTTTAAATTCAGACTGCAAGCTAGGTGCTTGACTTTATACACCTGTGGCAACGGAACTGAATGAAACACCTAATACAATACATTCACTGGTCGAAGTCAGTGGTCCAATACTTTTGTCCATAGCATTTAGTTCATTTCAGGCCTTGTCCCTTAATGCCCCTGTTCTCCCCCCAGTGCCTTGGCCTCAATCTCAAAGAATTCATTAAACCTAATACTAGTACAGTAGAGTCCATGTTGTCCTGCCAAGTTTACTGAAAACATTCTCAAAACCTCTGCATCCCTCTAAAGCCAGTGTTCATGTCCTCTATAGTTTCTCTGTGACATTTTAGTGATGCTTTCTGTCAAAAATAAGTAGGATGCAAAAAGAGAGAGAGGGAGAATGGACTAACCTCATACTGGTCACCAGCACATAATCTAGCAAATCCAGCAAGACCTGAAAGACAAACAAAGACAGATGAAAACTGTGAACATGCTGAACAGGTCCATTTGCATCAAAGGTTTCTGAAAATACCACGGAGCACTAAAGAACACGTTAATCACCCATGATGAGATTATGAGCACGTGAAGGAACTGAGTCATTTTCAGAGCTGGAAATGTCTCCCTGCTCTGTGATTTGATGGTTTGATAATACAAATCTGACTCAATCAAAGTCCATGGACTAACTCTACTTTTTTGTTGCAAACAAGTAAACTGAATTAATAATACAGTATTTGGGAACAGCTGTGTTTGTTCAGGCATCAGACTGACTGTTGAGAACAGAACCCATTAAAAATATATAACGATGATACCGGAAGTTTTGGCATATTTCGTCTTTTACTGTTGATCCAGAGCATTTACCAGTGTGTGGTCTCAGGGAAGAATAAGATGGAAGAAGACCAAGGGAGGAGAGAAGAAGAAGGAGGATGAGAGACAGTAAAGACACATTGTTTAAGTGGAAGTTTCATTCTTACCCTTCATCTTAATGTGAAACTCCCCCAGCTGATTCTCCAGTTCGTTCTCCAACATACACATGTTCTATAGAGAAGATCGAGAGAGACTTCCATAAGCAGGGGCTAGCTCCATAACACTACTCTGATCTGTGTTAAGATTTTCTTAAAAATAAAAATGGTTTCACAAAACATTTTCTACATATAAACATATGACTCCACAAAGTCATTTCAACCAGACATTGGTGACCAAAGTAAGGAAACGTGATGTTCCCCACATACCAGGAGAGTGCGATCACTGCACTCCTTTAATGTAACCAACCTCCCAAAACAGATAACAGGTATCACAAGTGCTCCCATCTTTAACTAACTCCCTCAGCTGAGGAGAAATTAAACTTTAAGGGCTATATGCAGTAGTAAACATAAGGTGTTTTGTCCAATGGGCCCCTGTTCTACAGTGCTAACACATTGCTGTACTGTATGCTCCCTGTTCTATCCTAATATCCTATTACACTTATAATGCAAAAGCACAGTTCTCCTTAAAGGAGTACAACAGTATAGCTATGTTATTTTTCTCCATCCCACCTCCCAACCCCCTATCCTCTGTGTCTCACCTCTGTGTACTCTTTGTATCCTTTATTGGCTTCTGTTAAACTCTCCCTGGCCTCCTTGCTGCCTGGAGAAGCAGTGTATGCCTTCACCATCTTGTTGGCTCCATCCCTGAGTCTCCTCTGCAGGCAGTAGGCTTCATACAGCTCCTCAATCTGGGAAAAGAGGCCAAACATTACACATCTCATCCTGCCCCACTATGCAAAGAGGACAAAGACCCATCTGCATTTTAGAGCCAGGCTGCTTATGTCATCACACATTCACATACTTGGGTGACCTCCTCCACAGTGACCCTGCTACTATCTACCCATGTTCATATACCACACATGCCATATGCACACTATCCTGTGTGTGACAATATGACAGTTTCCCTTAAACCAGGATTACATTTCATACAGTTACTTATGTCTACAGTTGTTTATTTAGTCAAGTAATACCATTTCCCATGTAGTGTTGTTGCTGTCTTAATCATTTTAACACTTTGGTTTTGTTTGTTTTTTTAATGTTTTCCTTAATGTGTGCAGTTTGCCCTGCACTAGTTGTGTGTTCTTCTGTGTATATTTGTCTTTTGTAATGTCTACTCAGTGTCTTCATGTGCAAGACGAACTTTTGGTTGTGTGTATGAGATCATGTTACCAGTATGTGTGAATACTCTTCAGTAGTGAGAGACCATTTTTTCACTGTGCACAGTCATTGCAGACATATTTCATTTTTTCTAATTCTGGTTACAATTCTTTATTGTGTTCTCAGAGATCTTATCATGTACCATCATCAAGACCTGCATCGAGTGGCCAGCTCAGTTTTTGTATGCAAGCTGGTCAACCCACATACCACATACACACTGCATACAGTTACAGTTAATCACCCCCGTTCATCAGGTGAGGACACTAATGTGTCAAATATTACTCACTGTTGCAAGAAAGTTGGTGATGTTACACATATAGGGTCTGTACGTCAGCCCAGGATAACCACAGAGACTCTGCAGTTACCAGCAGCTGAGATCAGGTTCTCCCTGATTTCCCTCAAACTACAGTCAGACAGAGTCTGTGCTGGAAAAGTCAATATAATCTTATCACTCACATCCTTTCCTCAGCCTCAATGGAAAACATCATGAGGTAGAGGAAGGAAAAATGACTTGTATCATAAATCCCCCCTTTCTAACTACAAAAACAAAACAAACCGGATTAAAATTTTGTAATGAGATAACATGAAAGAAAACAACTGAACAATAGATCTGACTAAACTATCTACAGACATAAATGCATCTTTCCGTGAAATAGACACTTTTGACATTAAATGCATTTGTTAAGTAGAGAAATACATTTTTAATGCTTTGTACTGTGTGAGACGGTTTACTTATTGTTATGATGATGAACTAGAAACTGGAAATTCAATATGTTTGCTCTTTGTGATGACTTCTAAATGGATTTACAGAGAGAAAATCTATATTTATGGATGTGGAGCTCAGCGGGTCAGACAAGGATTTCCATCAGTTCATGGTGGGCATCTGTAAATATTGCTGAGGCAAGTGCATTGTGGGACGGAATTATCTCCTTTCCTTTTGTAGAGGAAGGTCTAGTGTTTCCCCTGCTAGTGGAGATAAGGTAGGAAGCCATGAAGCTCCTCTCTTAAGCATTTAGAAAACTACATCAAGAGCTGTTTTCACAGTGTGTACAGACCCCAAAAATACCTCGCCCTTGGGCATGACACTGAACCTCCTTTTGTCCCTTTTGTAGTGTATGCATTGAAGTTGGTCTGTATGAGTGTGTGAGTGAATATTGCTGGTGATGTAAAACACTGTGAGTGGACTACATGAGTGCAGTTCATCATTGTGTTGACTTAATGAATTGACAGTCAGTAGATTCTGACTAAAAACATCTAGCAGCTACAGCAAAAATGTCTCATTCCACGACTAATGTGTACTCAGGGAGTAACCCCTACACATTACATGGACATAATACAAATGAATATAAATACTAAATACATCTGGTGTAAATATAAATATAGTCTGTCAGCGGTCATCATGGTCTTACCTTGCTCAGGTGAAACTCCAGTCGTCTTATATACCGCTCAGTCACTTTCACCTGCTGTTAGAGTAAAGCACAGGGCCAGTTTAGTCCTACTGTTCATCAAGCCCAGGCCAGTTTAAACCTTGCAAACAACACCTTACCATCTTCCTTAAAGTATGAGATAAATTAGATGTCCTCAAAAATAAAAATGGTCTCACACAATACATGTATGTGTTGTCAAGGTTACCTTCCTCATGATCTTATACTTAAGGAAACAGTTACAGTAAGACCATATCAAATTAACTCTGATTCTGCCTTAACTGCAACATTGATGAATTTATGGTGATAAAAGAAAATGAACTCCCCCAGTTCAGGTAAAAGTAAAGTGTCAGTGACATATTCAAGCAGAAAATTGTGTGAAATCATGTTTTGTGGCCTCAGGGCGGTACAACAAATAAAAGCTGGTGCCTCTCAAAATACTGAGGTGGGTCAAATAACCTCCAATGAAATGACATTTGTCTACGCAACAAAATACAACAAAACACACAAATACTTGCTTTGGTAAAGCTGCCATCAAGACTTTCTACAAATGTTTGAAACAAAAGCAAAGTAACTTACCTTGTCTAGCTCATACAGGAACCCCTGAGAAGGCAGATCAGAGGCATCAGTGTTCCTCATGTTTTATTGAAGGCACAGCACAATGTGTGAGACATTTTTGTTTTGCAGCAATATTAACAATATTTAGCCATATGTATACCAGCTTTAGCATAAGAACTTCTTTGATTTTCTGATGTAACAACAAAGCAGTCACTGCCCTCAGCCACAACCAAGCCCCGCCCATCTGAACCCACCCTCTAACCTTGCAGGATTTGGTTTCTCTGAGTGTTTGCCTTAAATCCTTTTTTGT
>OMNW01031696.1:0-12039 GCA_900303245.1 Selene dorsalis
AGGGGGGAGGGAGGGGGGCAAGGCTATAAATACTTTGTCCTCTTCAGCCATGAAATCTGTCATCAGAAATTTTTCCGACCGCAAAGCAGGAAGTTTAGAAGAAGAAATCGAGAACTGTGCCTAAAATTAAGTCACAACCCCAACCAAGTATGCATTCACTCATTCACACATGCGCTCCACAAACACACACAGAGTACAGTGGTGGACTTAAATATGGTCTGCCTGTAACAGCAGCATCTGTAAATACTGTTTTTAACCGTCCAAAATAATAACACTTTTGTGGCTTTTTATTTCTACTCACTGATGTGCACAACAGTCTAGTGCACGTCTGTCTGATCGCCGCTAAGCTTTGACTGCAGACAGTCGCCTGTCAGCCACACTGCCGTCACAGACCTAATGGTGTTTGGTCATATATAGTAAGTAGGAGGCAGCAAAAAAGAGAAGATGTTTTTTTTCGTCTTTGAACATTTATCAGTCACATATCAGCATGAGAAAGAAGGTGTTCTTTTAGTTGCATGTCATTTTGCAGGTCATGTGTCACAGAGGTTGCATCATGAACCGTTAGTGTTTTATTTTCTGACACAGGTGGTACCACGGTCACCTGTCCGGCCCAAATGCAGAGAAGCTCCTCAGTGCAAAAGACGAGCCAGGGACCTTCCTGGTCAGAGAGTCGCTTTCCAAACCTGGAGATTTCGTTCTGTCTGTTCAGACGGACGAGAAGGGCAAAACGGGAGGAAAGCGGGTCTCCCACATTAAGATCATGTGCCAGGTGGGTGTGTCTAAATGTATGTTTGATAACGGGTGTTTTTTTTTTTGTTTTTTTTTGGGTCCGTATTTGTCCCTGAAACAAATTCACATCACATGAAAATACTGAGGGGTATTCCCAAAGTTGTGTCACACTCCTTTTAAATAGGTTTAAGGTGTCGTTTCCCCCGTGTTGTGCAATTAAAGACTGTTGCTCATATTTCAACAAAGCCACTGGTCATGAATATCAGGAAGGGTTTTACTTTAAACGCTCACCAGCAGATATTCACAGGTACAAAGGCCAGTTCTGTTTCCAAGAAAGAAACACACAAAACCACACGGTGTAGTCTGTATTCTTAACGTGAATCTGAAAGATATTCTGCGTACACCAACGCGCCTCGTGGCCATCTCTCAAACTCATTTTCATAGATTGTGCTGTTCCGTCATCAGTCACCATCTAAGGCCTTTGCATTTTATTTTTAGCTGTGGTTGACCTCACAGAAAACATCACTCAGGCTTTATTTAAATGAGGCCTATTGTTTGTGTGGACTGCTGGGGTGCTGAAGATTAACGTGAGATTACTGGAAGGGTCACAAAGGCCTCTCTATGAGCACGTGGTGAGTTCGTCCACCGTGCTCAGCCCTAATCTTCAGAGTCCAGGGACTACATTACTACAGTATACAGTCATGCCTTTTACAGAGGAAATCATTTTTTATAGTCCGTAAACTGTTATTTAATTGATCAATTACGTTAATTAATTATGTGCTTTTATAATTTTCAAAATAAGTTTACCATTATTTACATTGCCAGAAACAACTTATTTGTTTTGAAGGACATGTAGAAAATGTTGCTTCTGCAAAATGAATCATATTATATAATACATACATCTGTCGTTTCAGATTTCTTCCTAAAACACTTGTTTTGAAACTTTCGGAACCAGTTTGTCATGTTGCGTGTGTGTTTGTGTGTGTCCAGAATGACAGATACACAGTGGGAGGCTCAGAGATGTTTGACACGCTGACAGACCTGGTGGAGTACTACAAACGCAAGGGCATCGAAGAGATTTCTGGGAACTGGGTGCATCTCAAACAGGTAGACGGGACTTTCTCATACATACTGAACAGCTCAGAGTGTGTGGGGTCTGAATTTATTTCCAAATTTAATGTATTGATTTAATAAGCTGAAAATCAGTGAGGTGAGGTAAAGAGCAGAAACTTATTTTGAATTGTGAGCAGCACAGCCCACAGATAGGAAATATTACTCACATCTTCATATTCGTCTTACTGATTGATTACTGCCTCATCCTTCTCTTTCATCTCTTTTATGATTTTCCTCTCCCTCCCTCGCTGTCTGTCTTTCAGCCGTATTACTCCACCCGAGTGAACGCGGCGGATATCGACAGCAGGGTGAAGGAGCTGAATCAGACGGCGCAGCAGAAGCAGGAGGGCGAGGGAGAGAAGAGCAAGGCGGGCTTCTGGGAGGAGTTTGACGTAAGATTTGACGCGGCCTCCGCTCGGTTTCCCATCACTGTTTCTCACCATGGTTGTTTATCTGTGGTGCAAGGAACCACGCGGTTGTCCTGACGTGGCAGAAAGTAAATGATACATCAGGCATGTTATTACAGAGTGACTGAAATGTCCATCAGCATTTTACACCAAGACTTACTTCCTTACTGTGACCAACTAGGAAGTAGAGTATAGTACCATCTTGTGGTGGTGGAATACATCAGCTTCCACTCACGGTCATGTTACATAATGAAAACTTTGTGGGTGGTGTATGGACACTGAAAAACTTGATTATTGAGTGAAAAGAAATGAAAAAGATTCCCGGAAGTTCAAAATGTTACTACAATAAATTGCAGGTGGCTGAGGCTAAAACTGTAACTAACTACTGTTTTCATTATTTATTAATTTGATGATTATTTTCTCTTAATCAATCACCTAAATATTTGGTCTATAAAATGTCAGATAATTTCCCTGAGCCCAGTGATATATCTTCAAATTACTCATTCTGTCTGAACGACAGTAAAAAGTTCAAACATCCAGTTAATGCTACGAAAGACAAACAAGCAATGAAGAAAACTGTCACAGCTGAGAAAATGGACAATGTTTGGAATTGGTACCATATAATTGACTTAAATAATGAACCCAGCGCTTTAAAGGTTTTTGTTTAAAGCCTCTCTTGATTAATTGGGTGATTTTCTCACCTCTGGTGGAGTTGTGTAAAGTCACTGTTTGACTCTCTTATATTGAGATTTCTTGTCAGTATAAATGTTAAAATGTTTTAAAAACTGTCACTCTGATGTCAGACTCTGTATGTGTGTATCAGTGTGTGGTCTGGGTATCATTGTCTGTTTCTCTCTCCTGTCAGAATCTGCAAAAGTTGGAAGCAAAGGTGAAAAAGAGCAGAGAGGAAGGACAAAGACCTGAAAACAAGAGCAAGAACAGATACAAGAACATTCTCCCCTGTGAGTTTTGCATCTTTTCTGAATCCAAATGAATAAATCCACATTCCTACAGAGTTAACTTTAACTAAACACGTGTCCCTGCTCCCTCACCATGTCCACTCTCTAACCGCTTGTTTTCTTCCACAAGTCAATGACACCAGGGTCATCCTGCAGGATACTGATCCTAATGTTGTGGGGTCAGATTACATCAACGCCAACTATGTGAAAGTAAGTCAGCAAAGCCTCAGGCCACACAGCAACACAACATGATGACAACACAACAGCAAACTGTCATCAACCTCATCAGTGATGCTGTTATCAGTCTCCAGATATGTTGTGTTGATCATTTTTGTGTATTGATCCTGTGTTTTGCAGAACACCCTGTGGGAGTCCCAGGACCAGAAAGTTTACATCGCCACTCAGGGATGCTTAGCAACAACTGTCAATGATTTCTGGCAAATGGTATGGCAGGAGAACACGAGTGTGATCGTCATGACAACAAGAGAGGTTGAGAAAGGGCGGGTTAGTATCAAACATCATGAAAGCTGGTTTAAAATTTGGACTAGTGTTTGTGTGTGTGTGTTTTGTTTGTTAAAAGCTGAAACTGTCATAGATGTCAGATCTCACAAAAATGAATAGAAAAAGAAATATTGAAATATAGTATGACATTTTAAAATCTAATGACAAATGTAATGACATCCCCCAAGACAAGAGTCAATACTTTAAATGCTGAGGCGCCTGACACTGACTTCTTCCTGTGAACTAGGATGACGACATGACAAAATCATTGTTAGATCTCGTTTTCTACAGCGATAGTGTAGGTCTTCCAGACAATCTGATATAAACACATTATTTACTGTAAAGAGCAGGCTTCATCTAGCTCTAGGGGGCTTCCCTTGTACCAGATGTTTAATCTAATTGATATTTCATCAGTTTTCCTTGTGCTCATTTAGGGAACAGTTACTCACTGTCTTCTAGCTACAGCTGATAGTTGCTTAAGACCATGCAAGGATACGACTGCAAACAAATAAACCATATACATAAGAACATATAAAAATGCTCTAAGTATCCCAAACATTAAATATGAGTATAAGTATGAGAGGTGACAACTCAGAAGTCAAATATCCTGAATATATCAACAAATATACAAAATACTGATTATTTACAACCATCAAGAAAAAAACAAACAAAAATAAAATAGAGCCAAACAGGTCACAGTTTTTTTTGGACATGAAGTGGGCCTTTCAGATGAGCCATTATTTATCCATGTGCAGAATAAATGTGTGCCATACTGGCCGGACCTTCATACCACCAAGGAGATGGGGAACTACGTGGTGACCTCTGAGTTGGAGAGAGAAGCTACTGATTATAAAGTACGAGTTCTGGAGATCGCTCTTCAAGCCAAGGTAAACCTCAACCAGACACCGACCTCTGACCTCACCGTACTCACTCACCTCTGTGTATGAAGCTGAACTTAAGGCACAATGCACCAATTATATTTTCACCATTTTCATTTCCGACAGCCCAAACAATCTCGTCAAGTATGGCACTACCAGTACCTCAGCTGGCCCGACCACGGCGTCCCACAGGAGCCGGGCGGCGTCCTCAGCTTCCTCACTCAAGTGAACAGTAAACAGGCTGAATTCCCCAATGCTGGACCAATGATCATCCACTGCAGGTACTGACAGAGAGACAGACAGAGAGAGCCCATAGTGGTACTGGGGGATGGAGAACCCAGTGTAGCTACTGAACAGAGTGTAACCAGGGATCACAGATATTTGTTATGTCAGAGCTGTTGTTGAAGTTGTTTTCATGGGGCTCAGAGCTCAAACTGTGGATGTGTGTGATCCCTCAGAGCTCTTAGACCTAGACTTCGTCACCTGTGAGGGTGTTCATGGGTTCATTTGTTGATATTTAAATTTTAAATAACCAATTTGGGTTAGACTTATGAAAATTGTTATCGTCTAATATTCTCTTCATTGGCTCGTCCATTAATTTTTTCAGCACCAAGCAGCTAGCTGTGTACCTCTAATGCATTTCCCCTTGATCTTGGCTCAAATTCAAGTAGTTAATTCTAATGGTGCATTCTGGAGATGTGAGGGTTTTGCAGGATGTGACAGTGTGTTTCCCAGATGAACGTTGAGCCAAATGGTGGCTCACCCCATGCATCAGGGAGATCATCAATCCTCAGACGTTGAGGGTGTGAATCCACACAAATATCACAGCTGCAAGTTTACTAGGCTCAGGTTACATAATGTTAAGTTAGGTGATAATACTTATAGGTTAAAGATTAAAATTGATCATATTTTCAGGATTAAGATTACTAGTCGAACAATAGATTTAAAGTCAACCAACACTTGATCCTTTTGGAATTTTCTCCGTGTGACGTGTGGCGTGCTGAGGCTGTCTGTACTTCTTTTAAAACTTGTTGTTTAAATGGTTATATGGATATATGACCCTCGTGTTACGTATTTTTACACGCAAGTATGTTTACAAAGCTACACAGAAGTAACAAGATGCCCTATACTTACCTACCTTCACACATTAGTTCCTAATAGTTTTTGCATGTGGCTTCTTAAATTAACACATTAAATATGAATATGAATTTGAGCCCTTATTACAGGTTACAGGTCAGAGGTTACAAGTGATGCTCTTAGGGGGCTGAATAACCTTAAACTGTTTACTGTTTGCATCATTAAAATCTGACAGCAAGAACAAGAATGTATTAAAGTTTCCTATCTTTTTAATCATCTCACCACCCCTCTGATTTATCCTGTGGGCCCACAGAGACTGGGCAGGAACCCCCGGCCTAACAAGTACTATAATGAAAGAAAAACTCCTCCAAAGTTTGTTGTTGCCAGCCATTTTTATCACAAGCAAATAATAAATATGCACTTGGCCCCCAATTGATTTAGCCTCGCTGGTGAAGCTGTAGACTGTAGTTATGATGGTGCAGTTTTTTCTTTAAATGCATCTTGTTTTGATCAATGGAAAATAATATATTAACTAAATTTCTTCTGTGAATTTGTGCAGTGCTGGAATCGGTCGGACGGGAACAATTTTGGTGATTGACATGATTCTCGAGACCATTGATACTCAGGGTAAAACAAACAAACAAACAAACATTTAAAACACAAGTTATTTTCCTCTTTGTCATACAGTCTCCAACCTGTGCTTTCCTGTGACACGTTTCCCTGTAGGTCTGGACTGTGATATCGACATCCCCAAATACATCCAGATGGTGCGGGAGCAGCGCTCTGGTATGGTACAGACAGAGGCCCAGTACAAGTTCATCTACCTGGCTGTGTCCGAGTGCATACAGACCACCAAAGCCAAAGACTCTGCCTCCATGGTGAGCAACTGGGACAGAAAAGATAAAGACTCACCATCAAACACATGAAAAACAAAACACATGGCTTTATTCTTGGATAAATATAGTTTGGGGGAAACATGTTTTCAAGAAGGGAAAATAAAGTTGTGTATGTCAATAGGCCTTTGCACTTTTGGCTGCTGATTTGAACGGTGGTGCAGACTGGTTCAATACCAACAGTGTGATACATTATCAGAGAGGGGATTGTGAAAGATGAACATTGACCCCGATACAGAAAACACTCAACCACAAAAACGTCACCAGTCACACGACCTCTCTCTCTCTCTCGCGCTGCGTATGTCATATCTGACACACCTCTGTTTTCCTCTAACCCAGGAGGCCGAGACGGAGTATGGAAATCTGCAGCTCAAACACCAGCCGGCGAGCAGGAAGGTCTCAAAGTGAGTGTGTGTGTTTGTGTGTGTGAGATTTGAATGTCCCCAATACATTCACATCTGCCCTCTAAACCTCACACTGCCGCCCTACTTTCTTTTAAAACCCATGACTTAGTCACCGTCCTCGGCCTTATGTCAGCAGTTTCTGAAGGAGGGAGGGAGGCGTGGGTGTAGAGAGGATGTATTGTGGGCCTAGTCGTAGCTCCACTCCACAACTCCCTAGTTCTCACACACATGTTGTGACTCACTCTCCAAACTGCAGCCATCAGTTGTTTACTTGGCCAACTGAGGCAGCCCGAGCTTCAGTTTTCTGGTAGCGACACGTTTTCAGACACCTTCTCCTGGAACACGTTCACATAGTTGCACATGGTTCCTTTCTCATCTTGATACAGACACAACTATGTGATGTTGGAAAAGTGTGACAGTTATTACATAATTGCCTGATCGCAATCATTGTAGCTGACTGCAATTATTTAGCATAATAGTTCAAATGGTTTCCATTCATCTGTATAACAACAGCTGGATGAAACTAAGAGAAATGTCATATTTCCATTAATATTTCCTCATCATTGTGGAGCACCACAAACTGTATACCCTGTCCGAATTTCGATGAGCATCTATTGACACTGGCATCATGGATTTAGTTGCAAAGCCAATAAATGGCTCTTCTTCTTCATGAGGTGTATGTGTATTATTAAACTATGTTTAGGCTTATACTACAACAGTGGCATAAAATGATCAGAAAAAGACAATTAAATCGTTAATTGCAATTATTTGTATGGCAACTAATTGTCAACTAAAATTTCATGATTGTGACAGCCCTAGTGAGGGGTGAAGAATCCGACCATCTGATTAGTGTGTATATAAAGCAGAGTAGTGATGAGATCCCATCACAAGTGCTCAACTAAGGCTTATGAAGCGATACATTTAAAAGCCAGGTGTGAGCAGCTGTCTCTCTGAGGACACGTGTTCATCTTTCAAACCTCACACCACCCATCAGCAATGTAGGTTTTCAGTTACATGATGGGTTGAGGTAACCTGATGACATCATTAGGGTTGATTGTTTTAAAAACTCTGAAAAACCCTGACCCAGAGACCTGAACTGTTTTCACTTTGTGTTAGTGAGGAAACCAGTCTGCATGTGTGAAATCGGTGAAGTGACCATTTTATGATGCCAGAGATGCTGCTAGAGATGAAGAAGAAGGTGGATATTTTTTACAGTGTGAAAACAAATTCAAGACAGCACGGCCTGTTGTTGTTTTGTTGTCTGAATGAAGTTTTTGTGACCTCTGAACCAGGAGCTGCTCATATAAATGAGTATCAAGTGGCCAATGGTTTAATTAAGCAATTAGGAAAGAAAAACAGTGCACATGCACGGGATAATTCAGCCCCACACGCTGTGAACTTTGACCCAGTTGGAGCTCTGAGTTTGGCTGCCAGCTTTGAATGATTGATTCATGCTCGGTTGGTTAGTTTTAATCATTCTCATGCAACAGCCTTGTTTTTTTTTCTGATGTGCTTCTTCAGATCTGTGTCTTATCAACTCAATCTGCTTTGTAGAGATATAGTGTTAAATCATTGAGGAAATCACTGATCAGCTTTTGGGTTTTTTTCACTTTGTATTCCCAGAAACAAGGAGGACGTTTACGAGAATCTGTCAAAAGGAAAGAAGGATGCCAAGAAGTCGAAGTCAGAGAAGAAAAGTGGCTCTGTGAGAAAAAGATAGAAGAGACTGAGAGGTTTTATCAAAGTTTGTCGTGTTATTATATTTATGTAAACGCTGTTTTATAAATTTGTGTCTTGGTGATGACCTGATGCAAAATAAAGGTTTAAAAACAAAGGAGAGATAAATTGTTGGTTGTTCGAAATAAAGCCAGAACACGTGTGTTCACTTATGTAATTGTCTCTTTATTTCATTTTTAGAAAATTATTTTGGATTCACATGACTGAACAGCTGTTCATCAGGAGCAGTAGTTGAACACTGATGATGTGAATCACATCCTTTCATTTCCTTTTCTTTTCACCAGTTCTTCTTCTCTCTAACACCTGCTCTGCTCCTCTTCTCAACAGCTGTTTCCAAGATCCAGACTGGATTTTGAGGTGCACATTGATTGTTCACTTCATTTAGATGTTATGTATCAAAGCCAAGCTCTTCCTGCAGTTGGAGGAGAGTCTAATCTACACAATTATTAGTTATTGTCCTTAAAACCTTAATTTTTAAGCCAACACAGACAGAGAAATCCTCAAGATGCCCAAAACGGTAAATTCTATGTAAAACTTCACCTGCTTGATACCATGAATATCTGAAAGCTTTAGAAAAGACATGGACCCTTGTGGTGATGAGAGGGCCTGTTCGGCACAGGCCCAGGGGCCCTAGTGGTCAGGGGCCTGTCTGCTACACAAAACAATACAAAATGACCATGAAGAGATGCAAAACATGTGGTGTGTTTAGTGTCTCGTTCATTTTGGGGAGTCTTTCACCTGTCTGTGCCCACTGCTCCTGCTGCCGTGTTAAGAAATTGAGCACCTCCTGGTGGCATCGTTTGTCTCTGCTACACTGGAAATGTGAAAATATAAAATATCTGGACCCGAGTGGCACAGTGTGTTACTGCACCAGGAGTGTGTGTCTTTCACTTGACATCCAAACTTTGCCTTGAGATGACTCCCTCTGGATTGTTTTGACATCCGGGTCTACAGACAACACACAGAACAGCACGAACCCAAACAAGTCCGGCACATATGAAATGCCCAGTGCATCAACACCCCACCCACCGACCTCCACCACCACATGTTGCATTGAGTGTGAAGCGCCGCCTCTGCCTGCGCTTATCCCTCTGATTCAAGCGTTGGGAAAGATGAACGAACCTCCCCCTGCATGTGAAGCTGCAGAAAAGCCCCGCTCTCCTGTAACAGGCTCCAGAAATCCCGGTTGCACACTTGGCTGCATGCTGTAACCGGAGCCTCAAACGCAACACTCATCGTCTCAGGCTCATTTTTTACGCACATCCCCCCGTTTCTTTCAATCCGCACATTGTCCTAAAGGGTTGCGCAAGGGAAAGTGACACCAAAGTAGGCGTCAGATAATCTGTGGACCCGAGGAAAACAACAAGAAGAAAGAGAAGAGGAGATTTAATTCAAGCTCGTCTGCAACGATCAACAGAAGAAACATGTCTAAACCTAACTACTCCGGCACCTACCACATGGAAGATATGGATAACATGGACTCCTACCTCGCAGCTTTAGGTAAGACTCTTCCTAGTATCTTATACAACAGCTGTAACCCATTAAACAAACACGGTCCCTGCCAAGCACAGACACAACGACGCTCCTCCTCTTCCACATTCAAGAGTTTGTTTCACTTTATTTTATTGCTTTTTTTTTTTTGCTTTAAATGGCTCTTTTCTCAGGTAATCACTGATTTCATAATGTGGGACCATCTTCATTTGCAGCAGCACATTAGTGTAATGAAAACTCCACCTTGTCCTTTGCATGACCCCAGACTTACACACACCCACACACAGAGACACACAATAGAAAATGTGCTCATTCAGTGTGTACTGTCTGTGTGTGTGTGTGTAACAGAGCTCCCCTGTAGTGATCTCTCTTTGATTTATACCTTGTGTTATGTCCTCTTGTCTCTACCCTCAGATATTAATTTTGCTCTGAGGAAGATTGTGTGTCTCTTGAAGCCCACCAAAGAGATCACCCATGATCCAGCCACAGGGGCCATGAAGATCCGCACCATCACCACCCTGAAGAACTTCAACATGGATTTCACTATTGGAAAAGAATTCACCGAGGACCTGGGGCCCGTGGATGGACGTACCTGTCAGGTGTGAAGTTTTGTTGTTGTTGTTGTTGTTTTTCTTAAATATGCAGATTGACTTGATTGAACATGCGTGCCTTTTTGATGTTGACATTTGCATGTGCAGTTTCATTACTTGTTACACAAGTTTGGTCTGTTTTTTTTGTTTTTTTTTAATTTGCGAATGTCAGAGCAGAGTCAACCCACCCACTGGTGTGATTTTGTGTTGTAACCACCCCCCGCTGCTCAAATCCCGGCCTCGGCCAAGAAAGAATTATGTGTGTGAGAGAAGAGAAAGAAATGAATTAAAAAAAAAAAACTTTGACAGTTTTCATCTTATAGGTCCATTCAAAATCTGGTGCATGAATCAGAATACGCAGCAGCGTCTTACTGAGAAAAAACAAGGAAATGGAAGCAACACAATAGAAAAGCAGAAGCGAAAAAAAAGAAAGGAAGATAAAAAGAAAAACAGTTTGAACTCCAGGCCGCCCTTTTACACTGCACAAAAGCTCTTGTGATTGAATGTGTGGGCCACTTTACATACTAATTACACACGACGTCTCTGTGCTTGTGCAGACTACAGTGAGCTGGGAGGGAGACAAACTGGTGTGTGTACAGCGAGGAGAGAAAGAGGGCCGAGGATGGACGCACTGGCTGGAGGGTGACAAGCTGCATTTGGTAAGGATGTATGTGAGGATGGAGTTTGAAAGAGGTGAGGAAGAGGTCAAAGCAGAGAGAGGGCAGAGACGAGGGGAGGGACACGGAACAAGGAAAATGGAAGCAGAAAGGGAAAAGATGCTGAAAACGATATGCGAAATGAGCACATGCAAAAATGCGAGGAGGGTCGGAAGTGGTTGTCGTACTCTGGTACACTGTGCTGCCTTTGTTAGGGGCTCGCAGAAGACTCCTCAGTGTGTGTTTCAGTGAAATGCTACAATAACTCTGGGCCCATGGAGAGCACTGAGAGGATTGGACCTTCTCATTTTTTGGTTGTTACAGAGTTTAAGATTAGCAGCTTAAGTGTCAGCACCGATTAAGATTTTCTAACAATCAGCATTGTTCCAGTAAATAGCTCTCGCAGGATTTCAAATACCTCTGTTACAAAAACAGCATGTTGTTGATGCTGCATCCAGATTCGGGAGAGAATTGGGAAAGAAATGCCAGTGAGGATCAGGCTTTAAGATGGTGGATTTTTTTTTTTTTTTAGAGGTTTCACAAAGCAGGAGAAAGGAGCAGAGAGTGACTAATGAGGAATGAGTGAGGGGAGGGAGGGGGATGG
>OMNW01031697.1:0-27994 GCA_900303245.1 Selene dorsalis
AGATATATACATTTTGTATTTCAGTTATTTAGTTCTCATTGCTCTGAGCGCTGTAAGGCATATCCAGTTCAGTTATTTAGTTGGATATTATAGGATATTATTGAGGGTCATCTTTCTGCTTTTGCCCTAAAGCCAAGTGAGGGTGACTTCACTGTGACCTCCTGCTACTGCTACTACTGCTGAGCACTGGATTTTATATAGCCCCAGAGAGACAGGAAAGAATAAGGAATGACCGCAAACAAACACAGAGAGACTGAGTTAGAGCTTCAATCTGAGCCTCGATGCTCCGTTATCTCTATTGATTGTTTCCTTGAAGATGCACTGGTGCAGAGAATATTAGTCTAAAGCAGGTCTCCATAATGCATCTGAGGGAAGTGTCACCTTTTGGTGTCAGTCTGCCAGAATCAGAAATACAGTAACAATCACAAACGGAGAAATCCACTTGTCGACAAGCTGTATAAGTCAATTCACTGCTGTTCCCTGGTTCCTCAATGTATCGCAAACTGATCTAGAGCTTTTTGAGTCAGCCAGCTCTGTGGGTGACTGTAGGCCAGATTAGAACAATATAACTTGAGCATCATCAGATTTACATCAGGTAATCTCCAAAACATCTGCAGCACATTTGCATATATTTATAATCAAATTTTCACATCATATTTTACTCTTACTAATGATGGATTGGCCGTCACTAGCAAGTGGATGCTGTTTGTTCTGAGTCAAAAAAACACCTTTTACCTCTGGTAAAAATGAACAATATTACTGGTTCGTTGATTCATACAAGTCTCTGTTAATTGTTTAAAAACTTCTGGACTGATTAAAATCAGTCTGGTTAAAACTGGTTGCTGTCTGCATTATTAGAAAAAATCACCTGTCCAATATCATCCTTGTTTACTGTTTTATGTAATTTCAGGCACTTGTCACAATTTTCACATTTAATGCAACGCATTGCATTCTGAGATTGTCAGTGGGAATTAATGTACATGCTATTCGAGGAAACATACAGGAATATAGAGCAAATACAGAGATTTGGCAAAGGATAAATACATTTCATTACACACAGACAGGGGCCAGCACACATTTTTGGATCACATCCTGGGAAATTAAGTGGTGAAATTCCTAAGAAGAGGCAAATGTTAGATTGTAGCACATCCTCACAATATAAAAGATAAATCCACTCCAGGAGTTAAGTGGAGGCTGAGGCTCACCAGGAGGTTTCCATACAGATTTAAGCAGGTTTGATGGCTGACTCTGGAGCCAGTCCCAGTCTGCTGCTGGCTACGCCCCAGCACCACCTCTGCTTAGCTGGCACAGCTCCACTGGACACTGCAGCCACTAAGAGCTGCACAGTACACGTTAAGAGCTGAAGGAGACAGATGCAAACCAGAGGAGGCTGACTAAATGCTCCCCAAAGCTTTCGGTGCTGCCTTTAATTCATTCTGTCCTCGAGAGAGGATCGGTTGTTGCAGGGGAACCCAACTTGGCACCTGCCGTGTGCTTTAAACGCTCAGAAGGCTTTAAAGGAGGCTGAGGTCAGAGTTAACTGCTACGCACAGCACGGCAAGCTCCCATCCTCACTGAGTGGTTTCTGTAGCTGCTGCAGGAATCTCTCAAAGCAGGGTTAGGCTGTCTCTTTCTAACAGCTCCCAGATTTATGTAATTAACCCATGTTGTTAGTTAAACAGCTCGTATTTAATGTTGTCTTGAAAATGCAAAAAAAAATCTGAGCAGATGATAGAAAATCCAAAACCATTTCTAACGTCCTTGAAAAATGCTCTTTTTGGCCACTCATTACCAATCTGATCCCATAACTCCAGACCCCGATATTAAATTTAACAGGGATTTCAGACTGAAAATTGTCAGGAAAATTCAATTAGACCGACCCCAATTGAAACAAGCTGGAGTGTGGAAAAGCTCCTTGATAAAGATGTCACTGCCAGGAGAGCGGCTACACGATCATAACAGCTGAGAGGCGTGACTCAAATCACTGCTCCTGACATCTCCTTCTCTAGCCAGGTCTGATGGAGACAGAACATGGTAATTATTTTTGATCAACAGAGAGGTGGGTTGACATAATGCAGTCGTTTTGTATGCATCTCCATCATGCACTCTGTTGGAGGCTAAGAGGGGAACGGGATGGTGAAGAGGTCGACAGTTCAAGACATTAAAGAGTCATCTGCTGCTCTTTCCAATCAGGCAGCGAAGATGTTATATCACCATCAGGCCAGAGAGTTCACGATCCACTGATGTTTTCATTCTGTACGTGACACAACTACACCCTCAGCTCCTGTACTTCTTTCTTTCTGTGGCTTAATTTATTTCTAACCGAGTGATGAGGGCATTCCTGCTCCTCTCCATGAGCACTCTGCTGGTAAGTGCTGGTGAGGTGGTGGGTCGTTGTGGCCTCAGGCTGATTGGATTTGGACTCAGAGAGGCTGTGGAACCTGAAGAGGGCAACCAATCAAACTAAGAATTTGGTCAGGGTGAAACAGTACCATCTTCTCTCACACATCACCTATCTTGAGCGCACACCCACATGTGGGGGCTTCTGTCTCATCTTGGAGATTCAAGATTCGAGATTCAACGTTTATTTTTCATTGCACAAAGTGCAAGGAGATTAAAATAACCCTCCAAATGCATTTCAATCAAGACACAAAAGGAGACAGCAAAGGGATAATAATACACAAGGTGGATTTAAAAAAAAACAATGTGACTAAACAGAGAACAAGGCTCAGTATGAGTCTCAGCGGAGGACACAAGGGTTCAGATATACAATCGAGGGTGACTGAAAAGCTAAGAAACAAAAAAATCTTTAACTGTGAAAACTAAAATATCCCCCTTTTTTTTCTTTCAGACTTTTCTTTAAGCATTCGGTATAAAGGTCATGTGAAACTGTGGGTTGCTTTTCCAGTATTTCCTGTGGGGTGCATGTGTTCTTTCGGATGTCCCATATTTTACATGAAAACATAAATTTCACACCATGCATTTGTTGTATAGGACTTGACGGTTTCACCTTTTCCAGCTTCTACAAACTATGGAATGAAAGGACGTATCACTGTAAAAGTTGAACTAGCAAATCACACATAAAGTCTTACAAAACCTATGGTCCTGTGTGAACACTGATTTGGTCACAAGCCGAAAAAAGTTAGAGAGCGACTGTTCCACAGGGTCCAACCGTTTCAGTTCGTCCTGCACTTCTTATCCGATGAGCTGAACAAACCCTGTGAATTCTCCAACATCTTGGAAAGAGTGATTAAGCTCACTACGCTGTCTCCCGGAGAACATACTCATAGTGGAGTAATGATTGCGAAAGCTTTAGCCCTGATTGAAATAATAATGTAGAAATGTGCAGAAAACGAGCCCTTTCAAGTCATCAGGAGGATTGTGCATTTACAGCTGTGGCCATAAACGAATTACTGTAAATTCAGCAATAATGTGTTTGCCTCATGCTGATCTTGAAACTACCAGCACATGCTGTGAAATCAGCCATGTGCAGTGAACTGCTACTATATGTTCCAATTATGGCTTGTCAATCACAGCAATGGACCATTTCGAGAATTTGTCTCAAAACATGGTCATCGCATGTTGGATGGGCTGGAGAGCAGGAGGGAGGCGTCAGCGTCAGTGATGGGGATGCAACTCCCCAGAAACACCACAGCCATAAACATAAAAGACGCTCCTGCCTCGTAACTGTGGTGTGGCCTTTTGAAAACGTCCCACCAGGAAAATAAAGCTGACAGATGGCTCGTTCTGTCCTGCAATGCCTCTGATGCACAGCGCTGCTCAATATTACCTCCATATTGTGTCACCTCATAAAAGACCGAGGCCGGTGTCCACAGAGGTTGACGCTTCATGAAAGGAGCAAACAGCACTGAAGGAGATGACAGTTCGGTTCCTATGATATGGAGCTTAAGATTCACAGTGCAAGCAAACACACACACACGCACGCGAACACACATCGTCACTCAAGGGAGGCCTCTCTCTGCTGCTCTCATGCATCCTTGTTCATCGTCTTTGTCTGCTGTTTCCATGGCAACGTGCCGCCTCACTCCGCAGCATATCGATGAAACGGTCTGAAAAGCGTAGAAAATAGCAGGGAGAGCTATTTCTGCTCATTAGGTGCTCAGTGTGGCAGCAGCACACAGAAACTGTTTGGAGCCTTAAATATTGGTTCGCACATGGACTTGGACGGGTCCGGCAGAGCAGAGGTCCTGCACCCGCAGTAAAAATCTTAATCATGCTGTAATTAAAGTCAGTGGCTATAACTTGAGTTATATCGGCACAGAGGCTTTTGTGCCGCGATGACAGCACTGGAAATTTACACTAATAAATATAAATATGCTGTAAAACAAGAGCTCAGCTCTCATGGCTCCCTTTTCCACTACACCTGCAGATTTCCATATTAACTACGGCTATAATTCTGAGTGTACAGGAAAGAAGCCTTAATGAGGTGAGATGTAAAATAAAAATGTACTTTACCATGAGTAGTGGCAGCCATAAATGTCCCCTTGCGGGGGTAATTGGGCTTTTTAATAAAACAGTAATTCCGCTGAAGTCCTTTATGGAAAATCAAGAACTCAACAGAATCGAGGTAATACAGAAATCTCCTGAAACCCCTATTACCACAAGAGCCTGTTTTATTTTCTATTGATTTACATGGGCTCCTTTTGCAGAAATCAGCAGCTACACCAAATATAACGTTTATTATGGTTATATACACTGATGTGCAGCAGGATCCTGCATAAAAGTGGTAGAGAAAAGCATAGACTTTACTTATATATTATATTTTACCTCCAATGTGGCAATATAAACTCTCTCACACGCAGGTTTCACTCTATTAAGATGTATTCTCTTCACAAAAGGCAAACAGCTGAAGTCACGCACACAGCGACACAGACGGTGACAGAGCCAAGGAAAAGGAGTGGCTGTCGTGTTTTTATTAGAGAATGAGTGACGCACGTGCTCGACATGTTGTGGTAAGAGGTGCTGCAGCAGTTGCCAGACTGTGGGGTCCAGGGACCACCAAGGATCCCTGAGTGGGGTCCCGGACAAAATTAAGGATAATATTATTTCACTGTTACATAACACTGTTCAATGTTCTGAGAAAGTAGGGGACGAAAAGGGTGAAATGCAAACAAAAGATTCAATTTTTGCTCAATTTACAAGAAGTTTAAAAACTTCAGTCTCTTGCAGGGTGATGTAGGTTTTATATGTCAACACAAGTCATGCTCCATTTACAATATAGAGCAGAGAATGACAACACTGAATTACTTTCAATGAAACTCATGAAACTCATGGCTGTACTTACCACAAATGTATTTATCAATTATTAAGTTATCAGTAAGTCCTCATAGTAATCGGAAAACATGTAATTTGTCTAAAAATGATTCATAGTTATAGTTCCTGCTCTGCTGCCTCTGTGGTTACAGTCAGGTTTTAGCGAAGAGAGGAATCTGGGTCATGATGGATAAAAATGTGGTTCTTGTGGTGAATGTTTCAACAGGAAGGAGCAGGAATATAATATTTGTCACTAACTGCTGCACTTTTACATAATAACACCTGAAATTAATATCTCTATCTGTGGACATTTTCAGTGCAAGTCAGTCTATTTCTGCTCATTCAATTGTGTTGTTTTCATCAAAAGAAAATATAAATGATAATATTGAGTCATTGTTTATCGCTCAGTCTGCAGCAGTCATTCGCATGCACTTGAGCATATCCAGATGATGGTTCCCTTTAAGAGCAGCAGAGCAGAGTGGAGAAACCTGGTGAGGGCAAGGCAGAGAGGTGAAGTGAGGACACGTCAGAGAGAAAGCCCACTCACATCAAACCACAAGGGCAAAGATACCGAGGAATAAAATCCTCTGATCACTTTCATCTCATCTGCTTTCACGTGGATTAGACTGGATCTCAGCAGCTGATCCCAGTGCCAGCACCGGGCCCGTCTCAGAGAGAGAGAGAACAGCCCGGAGAGCTTCAGGTACTGCTCTTGGGTCTTTATCATTCTTAGCACTTAGTCATAGTCTGTTTCATTTTATTGAAAGTCAATTACTACTGTATTAACATTTTCTTTCATTCATCATACACCAGGGAGTCATTTCTCTACAACAGCTGGCACTGTACATGTGACACAGTGATGGGTGGAGCGGGAGCTCTGAGGCAGAGAGGAAGACAGTGCTGGCAACACGCCACGACATCACACCACGTGTAAAATCCAACACGCAGACACCCGCACGAAAAAAGCAAGAGTCTATACATGCTGCAAGGGCAGAGACACAGTTACTTATTTATATTAAGGCTGTGACGCAAAGTAGAGTCCTAATTTCCGAGCAAAATATCCCCAAAACCTCTAATGGAAGGCTGTGAGGTGGGAGGGAGGGAAGCCACATAAAGGGAATCAACCAGCGTCACAGCTTTGGTTCCACTTGGGCTATTTTCCATTTGAACCATATAGCTAAACATCTGGCATTCAACACCCTTGTCCTCCTCCGCCTCCGTCTCCTCCAATTAGCCTTCCTCCCCTCTGCACCGTGTCACTACCACAGCAGAGCATGGGGTTCTGGTTTCTCCTTCACCCCCCAGCCCGAGCCGCTTCCTGAGCTTCAGCTGTTAGAGCCAAGCATTAACCCGCTTCTTACTGATGTTGAGTTTCCATCAGTACGACTTCTTCCTCTCAGATTACGTGAGATAGTGTCAACATATTCTGAGTCTTTAAAAGATAACTCAATATCAGGGTGAGAAGTTTCGCCCCCCTCTGTGTTACACCTTTGACCACACTCACTAGTGATGTCACAGTGTACTAGCGAGAACAAGACTGCTCTTTAAATGTGACATTATTTGGATTTTCCTTAGTTTTCTTCTTCCTGCCGAGATTTACTCATGTGGTCCTGGTAACACTTTGTAACATTTAGATCAGAATAAGAAACTAAAATACAAAAAAATGACATTACATCACATTTCTTAGCTTCAGTGCAGTAACCTTGGCATAAACACAAAGTACTACATTTTTATCAAGTGCAAGTTATTGAGTTGATAAAATGTCTGCTAATAATGGAAAATGAGTTTCAGAAAGTTTTCAGCCATCAAGCTGATGATGTCTTGCAGTTAAATTCAATTTCATTTTATTTCTATGGCACCAAATCATGACGAACATCATCTCAAGGCACTTCACAAGTGAAGTTCAAGACTAAGGGTGGCCAATCGTCTGCCTCGATCAGGGAAGGCACGTAGCAGGAACATTAATGTAATGTTGATTTTGTCCAAAACCCAACTTAAAATCATAAACAGCACAACCACTGCAGAAGCTGGAACCGTGAGAAACTTTGTCATTCCTGCTTAAACAATTACTTACACAACTGATTACTTCTATGTCAACCTGACAAATTATTTGGGGGAAAAATAAGAAATTCTCTCAGGCTACCAGCTCCACCACTCTAATTTAAAATCGATGTTGTGTTTTTTTACAGCTTTATGTCAACAATTAATTAACTTCTGATGTTAAAACGAATGTCATTCAGCACACTAAGTTAAAAGTTTTAGGCTTTACAGACATGGTTTTTGGCTGCCATGGTTCAGAACTGAAGTCATATTGGAAAGTGCCTGACACTGTTTATAACAAAAAACCTTGTATCGTGCTCCAAACCTACTTTAAATCATTAACTGGAGGATTTGTTCAGTCTGGTGTCAGCAGAGTTCAGAACAAATCCAAGTCTAATCAACTTTTTCCTCATCATCTCATTTAAATGAAGAACAGCGCTCTGCAGTGGGTTCAACTGTTTCCACTGCCAAACGTGCTCAGGCTGAGTTCATCGCACTGTGTCAGCTTGAGCAGGTCGGCCGCTTACATAACCGGCCGTGGAGGACAGAGTGCCATTGAGCAATTCTTCCAGGAGCCGGGGGGGCCGTGCACTCCGCAGAGGCCCAGCACGGGCATTCTCTCCCGGGCTGGCACCGCTCAGTGACTCCTGCCAGGAAAGCTTCACTCATAGATAACAAGGTGTATAAATAGACCGGTGGGTAATGAGGCACAGAAGAGACAAGACAGACACGGCAAAAAGGACATCAGGTGTCATGGGTACAGTGGAGCTGAATAAATTAAACCACTCACCCTTCTCCTGAAGAACAAATATCATCAAATAAAGTCAATGGAGTGAACTCTGTCTATTGTAAATGACTTAGTCCTGCCATAAAACACAGGGCAGTGCTTTGCTTGGCTGCTGCTGCTCCGCACACAGCTCCGCAGTGAATGGCGGACTTATTTGGTTGTTCTGGTACCAGTCTCAGCTGCCAACAAAAGCAACAGGCCAACACCAGGAGTTAACGCTGCTGAAAACTGTCACAGGCAGAGGGGCTGAAGGCAAATAAATGGCAGCGGTGAGAATGAGAAAGAGTGGACGCGAGCTTTCATCGCATTATCTGTTGATTTAAAGGCAGCGCAGCAGTGTTTGGGAGAGAGTGGGCTTGCTGGGTAAACAGGCAGACATGTGGGTGGACCCCCTCGAGGGTTCGACGGACCACCAGCAAAGACACGAAACGACACATACTCCGGTGCACAAAGATGAAAGACTGGTGCTTGGGGGAAGATGGAGCAGGTCAGGAAAGATGCAGAAAGGATACAGAGACGAGGAGCAGGCTTCACAGTTTAGATATGAAATAATGAAATATGAGTCGATACAAGTTTAACATCGTGTGGACAGACATGAGGAATCAACAAACAAAGCATCTTTCTTGAGTTTGTGAACAAAAAATAAATAAGGGAAGGGAATAAGGGAAAATCCACAACACTCACTGTATCCATTTCTATTTCCCATTATGCCAATAAACATGCAGTAAAGCTGCTCTGGCATTAGGCACCTTATGTTTTCATTTGCATTTTAGTGAATTTACCGTAATTCCCAGGCTCTGAAATGTCACCGCAGACGTACGTCCCTTGGCGTCTCACACTAAACGTGACTTCGCATCAGCGACACACAAGTTGAGCACATTGAGATAAAAGGCAGAGTTTTTTATTGGAGGCTGTAGCAGTCACACTCCCACACAGCACATCTGCACTCGGGCCCCTGTGATGCAAATGCCTTTGAGTTCAAGCCCGCACTGTGGCTGCAGTGTCAGCAAGACTGACAGCAGAACGATTAATGAGCCGTGAGCTGAGTGACGGACGGGTGGACGTGTCGGCCCACGCTCATTTAACACGGGGAGACAGGTCGACTGATGTCGGAGTCCAGAGCAGCTGGACACATCAGAGGCAGCATTAATAGATTCATAACAAGCTGAAAGACCCATATTAATACCCTGGATCTCATGTTTGTGTCCAACCGATGAATGGCAGTTCAGTGTCACTTGCCTTTTGCTCTAGTTAGATAAAAATACCTGTCTCTTTAGCTGCTGAAAACAACTGTTTGATCCCGGTGGAAATGAGTTTGAAAAACTAAAACAATGAGCTAAAAGAGGTGTAAAAGATGTCAAAATTTCTGCCACAAAACAACATCAGATAGATTTTAAATGCACCGTGAAATTTCCTGTACTCACATGCTACCATGAGAAACAGCACACTGGCAGCAAAGGCCTCAAAATACTGTGAAGCCAGATGTAGCCAGCAAATCAGTGATGAGGTTTGGACTGTTTATACTGTGACTTCAGGCATCAAGTACTGGACAAGAACTGGAAATACATTCTTTTTCTTCTACTTCTTCTTCTTCTTGTGTTAAAACTCATATATGCGACCATGCCATACATACCACAACAAGTTACCAAGTTGAAATACAGCCTTTTCCAGATTGACATGTATGTTTTGCAATTCTGAGTGTGTGATTTGTTTATGGTGCTGGGCACTGATCAGATGAGGTGGCGCCGCACCACAGTGAGACAGAGGAGTGTTTCTTCTCAGTCTTAGAAGAAATGGTAGACAGAACACAGCCTTATCAGTAGGGACAGGGTGGAGATACCACTAAGCCACTTACTGGCAATTACAGGGATGGTTCCACACACACACTCACACACGTTTGCACGCTCTCTCCCTCTTTACTTAAAAACCGTCTTGAACTCCAGCAGACCTCCACTAGCCTGCAAACAAAACAGAAAGCATTTTTGCAGGGTTAAAACTCAAGAGAGGCATAACCTGAGGTTGAGCTGATTCAGCAAACATGTGTGACCGCACATACACACACACACAGACACACACACACCTCTATCTCTTTATCGTTGCCTTAAGCTTTTCTGGGCACCAACCCGCTCTCTGTGACGGCCGGGGTTAATCGTGAGGCCTTGGCTTCCAGTCGAGAGTCTGTGGTGTCCTCACGTGCCATTTGTTTACATTCATTTACTTACATTGGATAAAAATAGATTTTTACTTCCAAATTCTTTACACAAACTAAGAGAAGTTATGTTGAAGAGGAACAATACGCTCACGACTGCAGCTTAGGGCCCTGCTTGATCTGACAGCTTCTAGGCTGTAACAGGATGATGCGGGAGGACATAAGGCAGGCAGAGACAGCTCCAAAGTCCAAAGTAAACCAAAATCAAAACTCCCAGGATTAGACTCAGAGAAGCTGGGTGATCGTCTACGTCTGACTGCAGAGACACTGAAATAAACTTCCCAGTAAGAGAAAGAATTATGTCCCCAGTGAGAGGTCAGGAGAGCGTTTCATAAGCTATAAACAAAGATGATACTGCAGATTGTAAAACTGCTGATGTCCCTTAAAACAAGTAAATGCAGTAGATCCTGCTACAAAGATTCAAAGATGATCTTAATGTGGATTATGTGGCATTTATTGTGAAACTGCTACACAGTTGCAAGAGCAGGATTTGGTCTTTGATTCAGTGTCCTACACTTCTTTAAAAAATGAATAAATAAATAAATAACACACATATTTCTTGAAAAGAGCAAAAATAACTATTAGGATGGGAGCAGCCACAGATTTCACTAAATCTTGAAACCTCAGCGAGGTTAACAGAGGAGCAGAGGTGGATTTGCAGCGACCTCTGGTGGTCATTCAAGACAACTGCATTTTGTTTCAAGCCAGGTTGCAAAACCCGATGCAGTCTGCAATCCTCGAGGTTGGAGTGGGATCCAGGAAATAATTTAATAATGCTATTAATGCTAAAGTATTAATAGTGCATAGGAAAAATGTGAGAGTTGTTTAAAAACATCTGTCTCGTCCAGAATCAGCAAAGTCTTGTTTTCAATGGAGGAAAAAAACTCCAAAAAAAAACTCTCTTCTGGATGATGAATCGATATCTTCCTTTTTCTCAGGGTGTTCTACTTGACTTCTGCTGGTTTGATCTGATTCAGAGTGGAGTCGGTGAGCTGCCGTCCAAAACAAACAACCCCCTGCAGACAGTCAATATTGAAGTCTGCTCCAAACAGTGTACGCAGTGTGAAGGTCTACAGCGCTGAAATATTTAAGTATGTGTCCTCACCTTCTGACTGGAGCCCGTCAAACAGCCAGCAGCTCCTAAAACAACAGAGCGCGTGTGAAAAAGGTAGAAAAATGCCTGACTAAGATCTCGTGGGCTCAGTTTAACAAGCCAAACATAAAGATGTCTGTGCTCAGCTCGTTTCAAAGAAAATAAACTGACTCTAATAAGTGTAATCTACACTTCAACATACAGCTTGAGTTGGAAGGAGGGTGAAGAAATTATGTGCTGCAATGTATTACACTGGTAGCCTCATCAACCTCTAGTTAAGTTATGAAGAACTACTTTTCCCAGCAGGCCATTCAACAAGGCCCAAAGCATCTCCATTCTAGTTGAACACAGAGACAAAGGGGCAATAGTAAATGATGTATAATGATGTCTTAATGTGCAATGAGAAAGATGTTAGCACTAACACTGAGTGGCAGCTTTAGCTATTGATTTCAATCACACAAAACACATCATCATCCTCCAGCAGGTCCTGCCCAGGGTGCCACTTCTAATTCAATTAACTCTTATCTCTGCAATTCCACAAATTATTATTTCTTAAATGGGAAACACCCTGAAATCTCTCTGCACACCCCTAGATTGGATAAAGAAACAGCCTTACAGGGAAATGGAATAGGATTCCCTCATTTGCATAAATCTGCCTTTAATTAAGACATTAAATATGATCCTCTGCTGTAGACGCACACACGGATGAGCACACAGCAGACGCAGCACACACGCATTCAAATTCCTCCCTTGAGCATGTGGGCCCGTAACGCGATTAAAGTCCGCCTGAAGACATCCACACACGGCGCGATTTCACACCCATTGTTTTTGCCGACAAAAAGGATTAAACGCCGCCGAGCCGGTCTCTTCTCAGTCATAGTCTCACCAGAAACAGAAAATTCAACAGCTCAGAGCGTCGACAGGGCCGGACGGGGGATCAAGGGGAAGAGCCTGTGGTGACACATCCACAGAGCCTGAGGTGCACTGGAAACTGTTTTATTTATTATGTTTGATTCTTAGGTAAATGGTAATCCCAACCTAAGATCGCCTTTAAATATCAATCATCAATGTGTAAAATGTAGAAGACACACAAGCTGCTTCTGCTTCTGACACCAACCTAAAAAATACTTCACACCTAGAAATGAAATAGATAAATAAGGATCATTTTCCTTTATTACAGACAAGTGAAACACAAGTTGCTCATATCTTCTCATATCCAATGTCATTACACTAGTACTGCCATAATTCCTGGGCCCAGCACTGATGATGTTGTGATGTGGGCCACACTGACTTTGCTGACGGAGCTTCCACGCTCCCTCAGCCAAGTAACAACAACAACAACAACAACAACAGTCCTAATCTAAAAAGCAGACAAGACAGAGCTGTTCCACATAGTGTCACAAGTTACAACACAGGTACAACCACCTCTCATCAGTTAATCTGAATCTGAATCCAAATCCAATTTATTGGCCAAGTATGTTGCATACATACAAGGAATCTGACTCCGGTTTGCATAGCTCTCTGACGTGCATATGAAAAACAAACAACTGAACAATAAATTAAAGAATAATAAGAATAAGAATAATTAAAAAACACATGTAGTGCTGTTAACATGTATAAAAACCTACTTCTTTAACTCTAATTTAACTCTAATTATACATTGTCTCATTGTCTCAATTTGCTCACAAGTGTTCAAGGAGCTAGTACATGTTTAAAAAGATTAGACCCGGGGGCTATTAAGCTGAATTTGTCCACCTGCATCCAGTGTGGACAAATGTGCCAAGTGTGAAGCACCACTAGGTGGGAGCAAATACAGCAGTCTGATAACTGACTGGATATTGAGTCAACCTCTGCCTGGGCTGCAATTTAAACTAAATGCAAGCCTATGTTGTAAGTCTGGATATTATATATGCTTACACCTCATTTATGCATTAAACTGAGAGAACAACACTAAACAAGTGTACAAAGGAAAGTGTGAATTTGGTTGGAAAATAAGACAAACCGATGGAGCAAGAGAGAAGAAGGTCTCCTTGGTGAAGGACAGATGTTTCTGTCTTGTCTGCAGAGCGTCAGCCGGAGGAGAAACGTCACATGGAGTAAACGTTTGTAGTAAAAAAGGATAAATAATGCAGCAAGCAGAGAAGGTCGCTATACCCACACCCACTCCCAAGACGTCTCAGAACATCTCCGCCTCAGCAGCAAAGCAGACAGAAGGTGCAGTGGGCATTCAAAAAACTAAATAGCGGGCGTGCACAAACATGCACACACAGACCCCAGCACAGGCTAGCCCACTAACCCTTCTGTGTTGTGGAGTGGGGTGGCAGGGAGGGAGGTCACTCCACAAATAAAATAGCCAGCTCCATTAGGAGGTCTGTGGGAAATCCAACAAATGAAAAGGGCTTCAAGAGGAGAGTTGTTCAAGCAGCCCATTACCTCATTGAAACACACAAACATACACATATGCACACACCGGTGCCCCCACTGCCTCTCATGTCAGTGTTCACAGATAGATAGGTTTTCTTCTGCAGGACAGAGCCAATTAAAGAGCCCCGGAGATGTTTTAGCACCAGTACGCTCGGATGAGCAAGTGACAGAGAGAGAGAGACGAGAGAGAGGTAGGGAGGTAGGGGGAAAAGGAGAGATGGAGGGGGAAATCAAGGTAGTCTTGGAAACCTGATGAGAGGGCAGAGGGGCTTCTGGGAGCTGCATGTGACTCTGTATACTCTTGTTAGCCTCCATTTACGAGCATGGTTGGGAGTGACAGGGTGGATGTGAGGCTACATGTGTAGGCCATCGACCACTGGGAGCAGCAGCTTCTGTCCTCTGGAACAGGTCCAGGATGTGTGTTCATTGCTCAAGAGGGCAGACAGCAGGCCGAGGAGTGACTCGGTATCAGAAAGTGAAAATACAGATCTAGGTTCAGTGGTTACCATGTTAAGTTCAGTAGAAGACAAACATCTAACATCTGTTGATGCTAATGTCAGCTATATGGCAATAAGTAAACTTACATATAGCTCCTTTAACACCGAGTTATTCTGAAAACTTTATTTACATTCAAAGCCAGTGTTTTGTTTTTTTAATTACTGCTTCAGCACATATAGTCTGAGGTTGAAAAGACTGGTATTAATTAAATAAATGAAATTGTGTGGACTAACGTTTATACCACTCTCCTGCATGTCAGACGATCCACACCTTTTCTTTCTGGCTCCTTAGAGGTACGGCACTTTGCTCCCTCACATGGTGCTGAACATTTATCCTGGTTGTAAACTTAGATATGTGGATTCATTTTTAATGGATGTCATTTCAGAGATAATGAAGTTGAAGAATTGTATCAAATAAGGGATTTCATGTAATACAATATCAGAGACACGCTGGAACATTATGGGTTGTGATTTAAAATGCTGACCTGGTGTCTCATTGTGTTTCCCCTGTAGTGGCAGCAGATTTGAGAAACGACAGCTGAAACTGACAGTTACAGCGGGGTAATGTGGGGGCTGTTCAGAGTACAGTGCAGGAGGCAGGCTGACCACTGCTCTCCTCACCTCTAGGAAGAGAAAAGCACATAAGGTCTGATCTAATGAGACCATTACTGGGCTCACAGTGCCTCAGGGAAGTGGAGCAACACCAAGTACACAGGCACATACACAGGGATAATTAAGTTTTATTGCACCTCAGAATCAAGGGCCAAACTGTTGGATAAGGAGTGGCTGAATTATTGTTTAATGATTAAACATTTTACTGCCCTTTCTTCTGCTGCCCATCCACCACCCTCTCCTCTACCTCTTCTCCCTCTTCTTTCATCACATCCTTTCCCCTCGTCTCTTTTTTTTCTCATTTTCTCATTTCCATTCTTCCTTCTCCTCTTCACTCCCATATGGATTTATTAGACCTGTGCCTGAGTGAATATGTGTTTTTGTTAATGAGAGATCATGTGCTTTGTGTGTTTTTCAGCTTCTTCATGACCTTTTGCTTCAGTTTCACCTGCACTGCACCAACACTGTGAATAACTCAAGACCCAGTGCATCACCCTTCAAATACACTGTACTAAAGCCTTGGATCTTACATTAACATGCTCTCTGAGTAGCCATTAGCCAGTTAGCTTCATAGCCTTCTGCTTGTTCTCAGGCAGCTAATCATCCACATGTGAAGAGATGAGATGCAAATTGAGCTGGACAGCGAACAGGTCACTGTGGATCACACACTCCACAGTGTGAACAGAAGCACATGTGGTTAATAAATATTTGGGCTGCTCATATAAATCAGCTACTTAAAAGGGAAAAGTGTATCAGCAGAGACAAACCCTAACCCAATTGTGAATGCACCAAAAAAGATGGAAGTTAAACGTCCAAAGGTGTCCATGTGTGGTGTGATTATAAAGCAGGTCTAGGTTCAATAATAATTCTGTGAAAGTATCAAAGCCTCAGTCCACAGAGAAATGCACATGGCCTGTATTCAGAAACTGATTCTTGAAACCAGCAGTCAGGACTTCTGGAGTCTTGCTCACCAGACCTTTCTCTGGCTGGACCGACTGTGATTCTGAGATTGGAGGAAAAAAAACGCCCCAGCTGTTTGGATTTCTTTCAACCAATCACAGTGATTGTGGGCGGTGCCATAGCAATGGTGTGCTTGCAAAATATTGCCAAGGGAAACAGGTTTTGGTGTAACACACCTACTAAAAAATCACCTACAGGCAGAAAAATGGCTACATCACATTACAACATATAACACCTAAACAACAAACATAGGTTGGTTATAGGTGTTAAACACACTTTGACTCTGGAGGAGATAACAGGTTCAACAGTCAAAACCACAAATGACATAATACATGTCTGTGACTCTGGCAGAACTTAACTAAAAACATATCAAAATACCAAAATATTTGCATTTTCATGCCATGTGTTGTTGTTTGATATTAGCCTCACTAGCTCACTGAAGACAATGGGCCAGGCTCGGCCCAGCCGGTCGGCAAACAAGCCAGAACATCCTTCTTGGACAGCAAATGGCGTAAACATGCCCTTTGAATATCTTTACAGTCATCCACCAAAAGAACCGAGCATGCCTTCCTTATCGCAGTCTGCAAATCTTCATCAAAAATTGCCATTTTAAACTCGGAGATCGAAATATCCGTGTTTCCTGTTGTTTCCTTTCTCTGAGGGGACTGTGAAAACTGCAACAGGAAAGTGGGACTTCCATGAGGTGGCTCGTTCCAATGAGACTCTAATCGCAGCAGCGAACCTCCTTCAGCTCAGACTAAGACTTCTGTGACTTCATGATGTCACAACAAAGCAGTGACCAAACCCTGCCCACCTGGACCCACTGTCAAATGCTTGCAAGATTTGGTTTCTCTGAGTGTTTTATCTGAAAACTGCTTATGGGATCACCCAGAAAACAGTCAGCCAATCAGAGAAGAGGCTCCCCTTCTCTGATTGGTTGACTTGTTGTTACTCGAGTTCGTCCTAAACCAGAAACACTATGGACATAGAACCTAGATCTGAAAAAGTGTGAACTGTGTGTCGATGTGTATCTTCATATTAGATGTGCAGTAACAGGGTTTCATCAATAGGGCTTGAGGTTGGATTATTTACATTTCAAGATAGTCAGGTTATGACAAATTATACTGAGGGAATTCAAATAGGTCCCTGATCACATCAAAGGAAACAGATATATCTAACTATTGTCTGATTAGCATTTAAACCCCTGGCCACTGGATACAGTTCATTTTCAGATACCAATTCTACGATGCCAACTGGACATTAGTTATCTTTTTCATAATAATCCCTTTTTCCAGTCCTGTGGCCTTTCAATAAATGTGCATTTGTTCTGTTTAACAGTGGTCACAGGATCACAGAGAGGTGAAACCAAAGGTCACCTGTAACATTAAAAAACATCTGAGCCACATTATGATTCATGTGAGCTGTGAGCTATAATTCGCCTCATCTGGATCTGCAGACACAGTATATAATCTGAACACTGAGGGCCGTAGGTTGGTTCCATTTCTTTCGCTGCGTCGATTGCCAAGATTGCTTTTTATTCCCCCGTCATGACAACACAGTCTCCCCAGTACATAAAGCACCTGAGCATCTAATGGGAATCTGCTGGCTGGTGCTGTTGACATGCTCTCTGCAGACGGTTCCCTCCTTCCCCATCTGTCTGCTGTCTCAGGCTGCTCAGTGACAGCTCCATACCAGTGGTGAGCACAACACACAGCTGGGACACACACACACACACATCTGTGATTGCAGGTATCAGATCCTCTGTGAGGCTCAGTGCCAGCATTGTCCACACAGCTCCAGAGAAAAACATAACAGTAAACACACATATACTTCTTTAGGCAGTAGTTACAGCTTATTAAGTGTTAATGTCAACCTCACACTACCCAATATGTCAGTACATGCAACTACATTTAAAATGCAGACTATAAAAATGAGTGACTACAAAAGAGGTGACTATTAAGTCTATCCTTTTGAAGGATTATTCCAACAAAGCAAGCAGCAATATGAACATTTGTGAGGATGCAATTGAAAAAATCCAATTAAGCCTGAGTGCCTGTCGACGCCAGCAGCGGAGACGGAGAGCAGGAGGAAATCCACATCAGCTTTGACAAGTTCATGAGCAGAACAACACAAACTCATTACCTGCACACAAACAAATAGCACTCAATAGCTCATATATTACACCATCTACTACTAGCACCATTTACAGGGTTTGTTTTGGGTGAATTTTTTCAACTGCACATGAGCTCCTCCCTTTACATTTGATATTATTAGTTATATTCATGGTTTCAGCACAGTGGATGTTGGCTGTGATAAGCAGCAGCCACAACAGTACAGCTGTGAACTTGTTAAAATACATTTCTAATGATCTTACATTTGCCTGCAACCAACAAGCAAAGTGGCTCAAACATTTAAACAGCCTCTTGTAACATGGATATACTGAAATGTTTTAAGCATAAAAACATGAATTATGAACAAATTAATGAACAAAAATGAACATTGGACACTACAGAACTCAAAGAATGGCTGTTGTGTCAGTATTTGATTTAAGATGAATGTTGTATCATTTAGATAGGCTCTTCACCTTTTAATTTTTCTAACGAGTGGACACTGGACAGAAATCAGAGTTTGATGCTCTAAGCCAAGGACCAAAGCTGTGTGTCTCTCATCCGTTTGATCTTACCAGTCTTCACTCCCTGATCTTCCTCTTCCTCCTCCTCCTCCATCAATGCTTTCCCCCTTTCCCTCATCTTCTATTTCTCTCCTTTGAATCTTTCTCCTCTCTCATCCCTCTTATGCTTTTGTTGTGGTCAGTCTCTCTGGTCCTGTACTGTGTGTGGCTCTGACAGTCTGGCCTTCATGAATAATTCATCAGGCAGGAATGAGAAGGAAGAGAAGAAAAAGAAGACATTGCCAACAAAAGACCCAACTGAGGGACCTCAAACACACCTACATCCACATTCACACTCATCTACATCCCTGTGACCATGTGGAAAGTCTAAATATATTATCCCTGCATTCGCTGCTGCAGTACCAGCACCTGAGGTTACAGTTGGCTCATAAAATAAAACATGAATCCTCCTTCTTCTCCCTCTCTGTTTTCTTTGGTTGTGGACCAGTTTGTTAAATCTGTTTCTCAACATTTCCCTCCTCCTCCTGAGTGTTTACTTGCTGCTTCCTTCTTCCCTGCTGTCCCTGCAGACATCTCCCTCTTTATACTGTACCAGCGAATGATTTCCCAGGGAGTATCCCCTCCATCCCAAATGGGATTACATGAAATTCCTGCTGCCAATCCTCTCCCTCTACCACTCATCTGCCATCTTGTCCCCTGTGGGAAATACCACAACATCCACAAGAAGAAAAAAGAAATCTAGTTACTGGAGTCAGGACTTAATCACATTTTACCAAAACAGCTGGTTTTCACTCTTAAACGGAGCAGGGATTCCTTTTTGACAGCAAGCACAAAAGCAGACACTGGCTTCTCGACTTTCCCCATTGATTCTATCTGGTTGCTTTTTGTCATTAATTCTCCAAGCGACGACATCGGATCCTATTCTTCCCATTCTTGGGGAACGGTCTGGCGATTTATCCAGATGAAATTCCATTTCTCCAGCTGACAGCGCAGCCGTCTCCGTCACTTCGTCCTCCTCCCTGCTCCTGGCCTGCTGACAGCTGACCGGCTTTTAACGCACACAATTGATTTTGTGGCCTTTCTGAGCCATAACAACACAAGGAGCTAATAAATGGGTGAGCCTCCACACTGAGCCTGTGACCCCAGATGGATGACCCTGCCTGGCAAGATAACAGGCAGCAGAGGGGAGGGACAGCAAGGTGGAGAGCCGAACTGATGGGCGCAGATTTTCAGAGGTCAGGTGGAGGAGGGTGAGACAGAAGTGCAGCGAATAAGAGTAGAGAAGAAGAAATAAGTTTTCCTCTTCCCAAAGCTAAAACCTTTGAGATATTCTGGCCTAGTTTACTATTTATACATGTGTGCACTATACATGTGTGCGAGTACATGTGTGAAATGATGTGGACATAATTAGGACGGATGAGGTCACTCTGGCAGTCGGGGTGGTACACCTGTAGGGGCCACGGCGCTCGATGAGAGGAGTGATGTATGGAAGCTGGGACTGTGTTCGGCTACTCAGCACCAGAGTGCTGTGCAGCCCAGAATAAAACACAAAAAAAGAAAATAGAGAAAACTCACTATCATCACCATTATCACAGTCATCATCAGCCACCATCCATCATCACATCCATGGCCCTCATCATCATCATCCATCATCCACGTCAGCAGGAGGAGGAGGGTAAATGGCTGAGCAAATATAGGCGAAGTAAAGTGAATTAGTAATGTCCTTTCTCTCGGCTGAAACTGCCACATCATGACCATCTTCACCTGGAAGTGATTTTTTTGTTCTCCATCTTTGTTATTAGGAGACTAAAGCTGCTGTTTCTGTAACCCATTTCCCAGATATGATTGTAGGTTCAGGTTCAAATTCATTATCATCTCCACACATATGTTTCACATGCAAACAGTTCCCTGTGGACCTTGGTGCACCATAGAACAGTGTCACATTAGCAGCAACAACATGGATGCAAACAAGGTCCAGTGTTTTTGCTCTTCTCCTAAAAAACGTGACATGTTGATGGAATTTCTGCAACAACAGGGGACTCGCTCGCCTGACAGTATAGCTGGTGCTTCTCTATCATAAATACAATACAACTGTATTGTGAGGAACAATTCGCACTCAATGGCAATTTTACTGGGTACAGCTTGCTAGTACTAGGTTGGACTATTCTGCCCTCGGAACTAACATAATTGTTGGTGTGATAGACTCAACAAGGAGCTGGAAACGTTCCTCAGAGGTTTCAGACCATGTTGACATGACACCTCACACAGCTGCTGCAGATTTGTCAGCTCCACACCCATGATAAAAATCTCCTGTTCCACCACATCCCCAAGGTCAAAGGTCAAAGGTCTGCGGGACTGAGATGTGGTGACTGAGGAGGATGTTTGAGTCCAGTGAACTCATCGTCATGTTCAAGAAACCAGTTTGGGATGATCTGAGCTTTGTGACCTGGAGTGTTACCCTGCTGGAGGTAGCCATCAGAGGATGGTCCACTGTGGTCATAAAGGCACTCAGGTCAGCTGTGGTGCTTAAATGATGCTCAGTTGGTTCTGAGGGGCCCAAAGTGAGCCAAGAAAATCCCCCTCACACCATCAGACCACCACCAGCAGCCTGAAGCATTTACACAAACTTCTGATGAGCCTGTGTGAACTGTAGCCTCAGTTTCCTGTTGTTAGCTGACAGCAGTGACACCCAGTGTGCTCTTCTGCTGCTGGACAACATCTGCTTCAATATTCCACATGTTGTGGTCCACAAATGTTCTTCTGCGAACCTTGACTATAACCAGTAGTTATTTCAGTTCTTTCTATTTTTACTGTTACTGACTTTCTGTCAGCTCCAACCTGGTGCTGACATTACCTGGAATGCAACATCACCAGCATTGTTTTCTGATTTTCAGGCTCCTCTTCTTATTTAAAATTAAAATTAAATCAAATTCAACATCAAAAGTTGTGTTTTTTTATAACACACACATAACAACTACCACTATCTGTCTCTGTGTGCATGCCATCTATAGGAAGAATCTATTTCTGAGTCATCGAGTTCACATCATTGCAGACAGCCTCTGACCTTAAGCGGCATTAACATCACTGTGGCATTCAGAGCAGCGCTGTCCCTTGGGGCTGAACCAATCACGACGGACAAACTCTGCTGATGTGTCAGCAGGGACACAGGCCAAAAGGAACACCAGGGGAGGGGGTCAACCCTACAGGTATGCAGGTAGGTAAAACATTTAATGTACAAGGTCAAGCAATTGTGCTCAATGCTGGAAATGTGCTTGCTCATCCAGGACAATATGTGCACCGTCAGCAGTTCTGCAGACAGGCCCAGATTTCCAAATGACGGCGAAATAAACTTCCGCTGACTTTTGTTATGCCCGGTTTCCCCCTTAGGAGGCGAAAGCGATGATGTAAGCTGTCTTTGAAATAACACTTTTCACTCACGAGGCTTCTTTTGGAATAGAGACAAGAGCTGTTCAATAGTGTCACTTGTAATTTTGCGTCAGGTGTTGCAAAATCCCTGAAAATTCAAAACTCTTAAAAGATAGGAGGTTAAAAAAAAAAAAAGGAAGCAACTGAGCAAGAAAATGAGAACTAAGACTTAGACTGAGGCAGGAAACTGTGCTGAATATTCCACACTGATGCCAATCCACCGGCAACGTTCTGAGTTCAGTCACAGCAGACATGTTTATCAAAAGGGACGTGCGGGAGCGTGTTGCTCAGAGAAGGAATCAAATGGGTTATGACAGCAGATTTAGCTTGTTATTTCCTCTGATTTCCCCTAAGCCGTCTGCGGACACTTTTTTTTTTTATAGTGATAACATTTGAGTATAAAACACCACTGTGGCGTTTTCAGCAAGGTGTAAATTTGAGTTTAGCAAAAAGGCAAATTTATCTGACTGCACCACCTGCTGAAACCGTTCTGCAAGGCAACACCTCCACTTTTGTTGCATATAAAAAACTCTGTCTCGCTCTGGTGACCTGACACCATGACATACCAACATTTCCTTCAGGAGAAAACTGGTGTTGTTTTAGCCCACTCACTTCTGCCTCTGTCATAACTACTGCTGCATTTTGAAATGCATGCTGTGCATTTGCATACCTTTTATGACAGACATTTAAAGTTTTAAAAGAAAAATTGGGCTCTGCATTGTCAGCATTGTGACTGACTATAGTGGATTATGTTGCAGGAAGTTCCCTGTTATGTTCACACTAAACCTGCCATTGTTGTGAATCTGCAGGTTCTCACAGCAAACCTTTAAGCCTACAAGCGGTGGGAGTTTGATACTAAGTGTGCAATGCAACCTGAAGGTGTCAAACCTAGTGTCTTCTGCTAACAGTAACTACAGTTCTGGAGCATGAATGTGATAATGAGTACTGCAAGGACACTGTCAGCTGAAGTGAAAAGAGAAAAATGTGTCCTGATATCTTAACCTGTGCTCAAACAGCTTAGCGCTCCTTTGACATCCATGTGCCATCGACACACACCAGAGCCCATCAAACCGTAAGAAAAATGTAATGTTGTGTTACTTTTTGTTTTCGCCTTGCATCACCAAATAAAAATAAAATATGTAGCTTCATACAAGCCAGACTGAGACACCAGATTTTTAAAAATGCAAACAAAATGTAATTACTTTCTCCAGCTATGACAACTGAGCGAGGGACAGCTGAGAAGATTTGTCTGAAAGTTGTTGGTAACATGGGGCGGTTAAGGTTAAACCTTCATTGTCCATTCACAAAGTAAAGATGTAATGCACACTGAGCCTTTCCAGGAGGGTGTATTGCTTCATGACAGTTTTTTTTTTCCCATGATGCACTGTCACATATAAACAATACACAAAAAGCACTTTAACAGTGCACATACAAAGAGCCCTAACGCATTTGAAATTGGCACATGTGAAATAAAATTGGCAGTAAACATGCAGACTGGCAGGCGGCACCGCGACAGGATGGCGCGTCTGTGCTGATGGAGCTTTTATGGAACGGGGGGGCACAGTGACGACAACACTAACGGCCTCATAATACAACGATTAGCCTCAAATGGGATGAGATGTGGTGGTGCTCTGGCAGCACCCCGGTGACAGCTCAGCTCCCCGGGGAGCAGGGACACAGTCAGAGGACTCAGGGGCTGCTATCACTGATGCTACAGCTGGAGTCCCACACTGGCAGCTGCCCCCACCCCCCCTCCAAGTATCAACACCTCCCCTAAGGGAGTTATAAATCACCTGGCTCCTGACAGCAGAGGAGTCACCTTGGGTGGAGTCGATGGCTTCTGCACCGGAAGACATTCACTTACTAATGGGTCTTTTTTTCCTCCTTGTATCACCATTTATCCTCTCACTCACTCACACTAACACACACACACACACACTCAAAGGTCCACGTATGCAGAAAGCTCAGCAGCTGCCCCCCTCAGTTCCTGCCTAGTGAGGTGTTCCCCTTGGTAAATTCAGCAGCGTGTCACTGTATGGCAGCTATAGGCTCTGCCCTGAGAACACACTCAGTCATTACTGCAGCTGCTGCTGCTCAGATCTCTGAGAGCCAAAAAGGAAAATCACAGTACAAATGGGAGATAATGGAGCTGAAAGAGCAAACAAAAAAGAGGCAGCAAAAAGCTCTGTGTGTGTGTGTGTGTGTGTAGGGGTTAGAGTGGCAACATCACCATGAATGCTCTCATCCCTGTCTGACATGTTGTGTACAGTCTGATGCCTCCTGTCTGTCACACCAGTAAGAAAATCATAGCTTCAGAGAGTCTGCCACTGTCCTCACCTCCCTCCTCCCACTGGTGGGACGCACACACATATTCCTGTTTACAGGATTAAAGGAAGGCAGCATGTCATGCTCTGGTCACGGTACACCGGTTGTATATTTCTATCAGGGCAGAAGATTGAAGTCTTGATGGTTTTGCTACACCAGTGAAGTCTCAAGTCGAGGCTAAGAGAAATGAGCACCAGTTTGACTGGTGATGGGATAAGAGTCTTTGCTTGACATTTTTGTTCTGTCTTAAATTGTACATTTCAGTCAATACACTCACATGCAGCACACTGCAAACACACAGTATAGGACAGTGACTTAACTGTGTTCCTCCCGTGTCATGTGACATGGAAATTTCTCGGTTGCTGTTTTCAATAGTTTGAAAACATGTTGTTGGTTCCTCCTCTGACCTTATGCAGCCAAGATGGCAACTCCTGAGGGTGAGAAGTGTCCATCATTTCACACTCAAAATGTTTTCATTACTCTGAGCATTGAGGTACTCATGATGCACTGCATGCTTATGTACTTATCAGTGTGTGTCAAGTAAAGCTGCTTTAATTATGAAGGGCATTTTGGGTCCCTAGAAACATCATTGTAGAAACAGTTCACATTTTTTACATTGCACTGGTTCCTCTGATTCCTTCCTCACTGATTTATGCTTTATGAGCTTTTGAACAAAGGTTTTACATTGTTAGTGTATAAAACAAAGACGATACGCAATTCTTTCTGCCTGTTTCCTGACATATTTGGAAGAAATCTGTCACTACTGCAGACACGCCTGGTGTTTTATTATGCAAACTGTCAAGCTGTTATGTTTTCATTTTTTGTGTCGCTTACTTCTCGCAGAGAAGGAACCTGAGGTTTTTTTTCCTGAGAATATTTCTGCACTCTCTGTGTCGACAACACTGGAGCATCAAACAGCAAAATAACTGATTATTTTCCACATTACAAAGGGAACGCTAAAGAAAGGCTGTGCCATCTGTCTGAGAGATTTTCTGCAGTTGTTCAGCGACGACTGTGAATCTGTTCTCATCAGCTCCAAGATAAATACATATCTCAGCATCTTTTAGCGTAAATAATGAGCATAAAAGCTTGTGCCACTGTCTGTTATCACTGTTTACAGCCTTGCTTTTATTGTTTCAAATCCTCCTGTCTTTCAAGACACCACAGCTGAAGGTCAAGTTCTGTAAGGAACCACGTAAACATCTGTGGATCTGGAAAAGTGACGACTATACGTAGGTCACAGACCAACCGCATGTCAACATATTGTGTGTCCCTGCACGAAAAACAAACTGAGACTGTTTGACGGACGCTCGGGGGGTCAACAAAAGATTTGTTCCTGTAGAAATCGTACAGAAACAGCTAAACAGCTGTCTCTAAATGACACTTCACTTGTTCACTTTTAGCCCTGGTGGCCAAAGCCAAGAAATCATTCCCAGTCATCTCGACATCTTGATTACGTCTTTTTTATGCTTTTTTTTTTTAGTTACCAGGGAAGAGTGGCAGTACAGCAAGACTCAATTTTGAAGTTAAAAATATGTCGTTTTAATAATATTTCAAGGCAGATTTTATTTTGATATCTGGCAGCCAGAGTTCTTCTACCCATCAACAAATGAAGGGAAGATCTAAAATACCTCCTGCCTATTGATCTTAGATTTGGTTTGTTGGTCTATTTTTGTCATTCTCAGAGATCTAACCGTCAACTTTTTTACAGCAGTGGAGGTCAGGTGATCTTTTTTGCTTTTTGTCTCGGTCTTTCAGAACTGCAAACAGACTGCTGCATCTGGAGCCACTGCACTAAAAATCAAAGGCTGATTATATTTATGTAGAGTAGTGCAAAGTGTATCCAGAGAGTTTTCTTTCAATAGATGTAGATAAAATAAATCACACAATGGGATTTACTGTAAAATAATTATTTATTGAGTCATTAATTTAACAGCGTTCATAATTTGCACTGTTGCTGAGATGCAATAAAGCTTTATTATCCCTATGTGTGTACATATGCATGTCTGTGTGTGTATGTGTGTGTACTGCACGTGCGTGTTGTTTCTCACCATACATACTAATTACTTTCAATTAAACTGCAGGCTCTTCCCAGTCAAAACTCATTGGCTTCTAATTACTTCAGCACCTCCTCTGGACAATATCATGGCATGGCAAGCATGTTATTTTGATGGTGACTTCCCCCATGTGTGGACAAGCAAGCAAACTTGGAACATGGCTTAAATCTGCTATATTTAATTTGTATCACTCAGTCAGCCAATCAGAGGGTAAACATAGAGCTTCCTCTTTTCTGATTGGCTAACACCAACCTGTTGTTCCTACAGCACCAAAGACCTTCAAATAAAACACAGGAGAGGAGAAAAATACGGACAGCACAAGAAAAAGAAAGGAAACTTTCATGGTTGACCTCTGTTTACAAAAATACATCACTACCCACTGGGCAACACAACATCATGGCTCTTGCTTTCCAGTTCACTCACAATAACAGTATCAAGGGTAAACTGATGCAGGGAAGTGCTCTCCCAACTCTGTTCCTGCAGAGGTTTTCCCACCTATGTTCATCCTAATTTCACACTTTAGTAATGTGGCAGGCTGAGACATTCAAGCGCAGCCTCAGATCGCTATGTGTTACAAACACCACACGCGAGCTGTGATTAGCCATTATGCTTCTTCCTAAGGCGTAAAAATGTGAAATCACAAGCGTATGTTTAACTGTGAAACCTCACAGTGAAAAAAAAGTAATAAGACATCTCGACATTTTGGTGCTGTTTCTGGATTACTATTTGCTCCTGAATACATTTCTGTCTATTTTTAAAACAACTCTATTATTGTGGGGGAAAAAAAAATACAACATTCAATTTACAGTGTGCACATAAAATTAGTATCACACAACCCCTCAAACACAGGCCTCTTAAGAAAACACACACAGAAGACAAAGCATGGTTTCACCATACACATACTCTCATACACAATGCAAGCCTCAGTTACCATAGAGACAGGGTGCTCTGGACATATTGAGGATTTATTAAAAAAGCCTCCCTGGCAGTATTATTCCCTCTGCACCCTCAGAGCAGAGACGCAAACTGTCACCACACTGCAGGAGCAGGAGACAGAGCCCAGCACAACGTCTAACAACTGTTAGCAGATACAATCATCAGTATCCTACTCGCCTGCCCTCTCCAGCTCCACACTTGTCACCGCACTAATGATCAACTGTAAGCAACCCGCTAAGCATCTATGGCAGTGATGTCATTACGGGGTTAACAGAAGCTGCCAGTGGAGCCATGGAAGTGGCCACATCAGTGTGAGGGAGTTTCCTCTCTGGTGGAGAGCCTGAGCTTTAGCGGCATACGTGTGCCAGTCCTGTAATTGGACAGTGTACTGGGCAAACACCAGGGCTCAGCCACTGTGGACGGCCGTTACTGGGCTGCTACAGCCGACAGGCGCTGTGAAGAGCCTGACAGGCGCTGTCACTTGGCTACTTTAAGGGAAAATTTGGGGTTTTTCTCCCCATTGAAGCCCCAGTTTCATTATTTTCAGCCATCACTGCTGTCAGATTGCTGCACGTCTCATTCCCTTCACTGCAAAGACTTGGACACAAATCCTGTCCAATGGCATAGCCATACTCAAAAGATACTACTTTACTTTGCTTTATGAAATTAGTTTATAACAATTACTAACATTTTAACCCCCAAATCTCTATCAAAGGCAAGAT